>JAUTDX010000492.1:0-105221 GCA_030844895.1 Ambrosia x helenae | reverse complement strand
CCGACCTACCCTGATTTTCCCCCAATCCTACACATCCACGTCAACAACAAATTTGGAGGCATCACTACCTGAACAACCCTGAAATGTTTTTTTCTTTGTTAAATAAAAGACATTTAAATTAAATGTAATACATTGCTAAAATTAAAATTTATACATATAAACAAGTACTTTTGAATATGTAATAATTCCTAAAATATATGGCATTGATGATCTTTTGTCTAAATGCATATACACACATCCAGGGCCGACCCAAGCCCAATTAATTAAAGCTAGGGCTTTGGGCTTCCAAAATTTTAGGGCCCATTTGTTTAAAAAAATTATAGACAGCTCGGTTATTAAAAAAACCTATTATAAACTTCATACTGAAATCTTATTGTGATTTGGTGGTAAGAGCTCCACTTTTGCTAAAGCGTTGCTTTTTTTGGTCAACTTTCCGTATCTTTATTCGACTTTCATAATTTGGTATGCTAGCTAGAGCATTATTTTAATAAATATTAATATTATTGTGTGTGTTGTGTTATGTTTAATTTGACATAACATATTACTTTTTATCTTCTTGATTTTAAAGAAGAAAAATAAACAAAAATATTAAGATGTATGGAATACATGAGAATATTTATATAAGTAGTTAAGAAAATTAATCCTCGTGGACTATATATATTTAGGTTAGTGATTTATTTAACAAGGAAAATTAAAAGTCTAAAAAATATTGGAGGGCCCGAATTTTCGTTCCGCTTTAGGCCTCCAAAAGAATTGAGCCGGCCTTGCACACATCTATATGCATATGTGAGCTTTTTTATACTTCAAAAGAATCAGGATAGAGGTAATAAAAGAAATTTAGGAGAAACAAATAATGAAATAAACCATTTTTTCGGTTATATACTATTTTCATTGGAACGCTATGTACACGTACTTAAAAATATGTGAAAATTCTCGGATGTATTTAATCTATATATCTATAGGGAGAGTTCAAATGAGAACAAAAAAAACTTGTAAGAAGAAAAAGAACAAATATTAACCAATAGAAATTTTCCATATAATAATTGTAATTAATGTTAAATAAATTGTTTATTTTTGTAACCCCCTAAACTAGTTCAATAAATGAAACTCATAATTAATTTTTAAGTTATATACTTTCAAAGCAAACCTAATTAAAGTGAAGGAGAATTTTGATATGTGTAGGATATGTGTATGATGAACTTTTATATGTGTAGGATAAACGCATGAAAATCTTGATATGTGTTGGATAAACATATGCTAATTTTCGATATATGTAGGATGAATTTTGATATCTCTATGACAAATTTTGATAATGTATAGGATAAAGTGTTTATGGCTAATTAATTAGAGGATTTTTTTTTTTGAAAAGCTAATTAATTAAAGGATAATAATTAATGTAAGAAGAGTTAAAGTATTTAATGTTTATCATTATGTCATTTGTTCTTTTTTGTTCTCACTTAAAGTTTCTTCTCATTTGATCCCCCCCCCCCCTATATCTATATTCATATCTATATCTATATCAATATTTCAAAGCATGAAATCCTGTATGACATTCAAAGAGGTCATCATCCCCCCCTGAGTGTGTCATGTGGCATCCTCCTTATTCCTCCAAAACTCTCTTTTCCTGTTTCTCCCACAATTTTAAAATGTTAATAACTTTTATATACGAGTTTTTTTTTTAAATACACCAAATTAACTAACGTTTTATTATCTTCCAACGATTAACATAGTGATATACAAAAAACGAAAAAAAATGATTTTTTTGTCGGTTTTTGTTTGTACAGGAAAAAAAAAACACAATGTGTTCAGGTAATTTATTAATCATGTCTAAGCAAGTCACTAATCATGTTCAAACTATAAATTCTATTTTCATCAGAGCAGCAGAATACGTTTAAAACCACTCATTTCCCAAAAAAAAAATCACACCTTCAAGACTACCGCCTCCATCACGCCCTGTAATGGTTGTTTCTAGCTCTACTCCTCATCCAAACATACATCTTCTTTTTAATGTACATTAATTCTATGTTACATCATAACATATATTTTATCACATCATATTAGATTTATCTATATCCCGAAAAGCTTTCGGGATATAATCTAATGCACTTATATTGTAAATTTGATTCAAGTTTTGACTAGATATTAATGTGCTTTGTCATAATTTTACACATAGATACGAACTTTTGGTTTTCGCTAATCTCTTAGATCACACGGTGTGGTCATGCTCTTGTTTCACGCAGTCCACGGGGTGGTGGGCTGGTGTGGAAGGGCTCCACGCCACCACACCGTGTAGCCTTAAAGTCGTCCTATGGAATCTTTGTGAACATATGCTATTGATGTAGTTAATATTGCTTTCTAAATCACATTGTAAAACATTTGATGAGTTATTCTAGCCTTAGTACCTTTAGGTTGCATGTGATAGTATATGAATGTGTGTTAAAACATGTAGTTAATATTCTAATAAACTCATTTAAAGTCAATATGCTATGAAGTCAACAGATAACATGTAGGGACGTCTACAAAGGATAATGAACATGAGGTATGACAATGTTGTTACGAGTAATGATGAATTTGACCCGATGGTTGTTCATATTTTTATTTTCATATGTATGTAAGATTCATTTTGACCCGGTTATTTATGAATGCGTTTATTCAGCTTATGTTTTATCACAAAAGGGTCAAACATGTGAAAAAAAAAAGAGTTGGAAGAGAAACGGGTCAAAGGGGTCATGCCATTAAAACAAGCCAAATGTTGATTGACATGGCATATACCTATCTAATCTATTAAAAAAGTATAAAAAGATTGGTTGTTAAATTTTGTACAAACTACAATGTCAAGAGTATGACTTAAAACTTAATTAGAAAAAAAATTAGGAGATAAAAAATGTGCAGCCAGGCTGCAATCTTTGTGTTGCAATACCTATGCATTTCTCATGAAATGTTATATTATATATAGGCCTCTCAAAGAAAGCTTGTATACATCATTTCCTCATTCATTAATGGCTTTTCTACACTTCTCTATGCTCTTACTTCTGTCTTCCTTGGTATAAAATCATAATTGTTTAGTTCCTTAACTCTGTTTTGCCTTGAAATATAATTCCTTTTTTTATTGTTTTGTTGCAGGTGTTGATGCAGCAGTTTTTATTTTGCAAAATAGATGCAAAAATACCATATGGCCTGCTATCCAACCTAACGGTGGGCAGCCTGTACTCATGGACGGCGGTTTCAGCTTAGACCTCAAGAATCAAAGAACGTGACGACCCCACAAAGATGGGCAGGCCGCATTTGGGGCAGAAGTGGATGCAAGTTTGACGCTCGTGGTGAAGGAACCTGTGTGACCGGAGACTGTGAAAACGGTCTCTACTGTAGGGGTAATGGAGGTGAACCGCCAGCGTCCCTAGCGGAGTTCACCCTCAACAGCCCACTTGACTTCTATGATGTGAGCCTTGTGGACGGCTACAACTTGCCCATCTCCATATTCCCACATGATGATTCAAATGTTTGTGCAAGTGTTAGATGTGACGCGGACCTTAACCAAAATTGTCCAACAAATCTGATTGTGAGAGGGGATGGTGGGGAGACTGTGGCCTGCAAGAGTGCATGCACTGCTTATCACACGCCTGAACATTGTTGCACCGGGATTACCAAAATCCAGACACATGCCAGCCGACAAGTTACTCACGGTATTTTAAGCAAGGCTGCCCGAGTTCATATAGTTACGCCTTTGACGACCAATCAAGCACTTTTACATGCAGAAACACAGATTACTTGATCAGATTCTGTTAACTATGATACTAGCACATAGTGTGTCTGGTTCCTTGCTCCATATCAAGATTTATTACAGCAAATAAAGTGATTAATGATTTCTGTTGCTACTTATAATTTTATAGACTAGCATTTTGATCATACAAAAAAACAATATAATCAAACTGTAATGCAACAAAAGCTCCTACTGTAGTTCATGAGCACAACATCATTTCAACAACAGAGTTTACATCATGTCAATCACCCTACATGCTTCTGAAACAAGGGCTTTCAACTGCACTATTGGTGTCCATTGCCATTAGTATATCATCCAAACTTCGCATCTTTGGTACAAACTTCCTTCTTCCACGGCAAGGGGCAGTGGTAGAAGGAACCTGCTTTTGAACCGCCTTCCCCTTCTGTCTAGACATTCTGCAATCAAAAAGGAGAAATAACATATAGGTGAAAGATGGGTGGGTGAAAGTTGGGCGGTTTGAATAACATAACAAAACGGATCGGTTTTAATCGTGTCAACTTTTAGAACAAACTTGAAATGGGATGGGATGAGATGTGATGGGTTAGGTTGGGCTGATCTGTTAGCGCCTTTTCTTACTATTTTTAAAATACTGTTATAAAATAATTAAGATTTTAATCATAACCAAAAAAACATTATTTTTTAGAATAATAAGACTATCCGTTGTGGAGGCGCGAGCGAACGGATTTTTAGCACCGGTGGTCACCCCTAGCCACAACAGCCTGACGCGAACCCGGCGCGAGCGAGCACAAGCGATGGTGGTCGCGTGGGTTAACGGGAGAAAGTGCCCTTTGGTCGCGCCGATGCTCACCTCTAGCCACAACGGGGTCAAGTGACTGGGTTACTTGAGAGTCAAGTTGATAGCTCGCGTCCGGTCGCTCGCGCCTCCACAACGGATAGTCTAAGCCAAATACTTTATTAGAACATTATAAAAGATTGTACACATTAAGAATAGACATGGGGGCAACTTTTGATTGGGTAAAAAATATATTATTAAAATAATAATATAGCATCTTTAAATAAACCTTTAGAAAGTTGTGAACACTTGATTAGGGCATGGATCAAATTTTTAACCCATTTGACCCGTCATGTTTTAGGCTAAGTTATTGTTGGATTTTAACTGTTCAACTGGTCAGCGTTGAATTTAAAGCCAATTTAAACATTCACGAATAATAAGGTTAAATTTTACACCCTAGTAAAACTATACGATAATGATTTCATAGTCACGTCATGCATTTAAAAATGAAAATATATACCTGGCCAGAACCTTAGCTGCTTTAGCCTGCTCAATGAATTCTTTTAAATACCCCTTTAGTTCATCATCATCACTCAAGTGACACTGCAAAAATATAGCATATATGCCCATGTACATATATAGTAGAACAGTTCGTGAAATGCAATGTAAATTTGCCAAACATCATATTAGAAATATAAAAAGAAAATACCTTCTTGTTGAGCATGTCTTTGGAAACACACTGTCAATTGAAACATTGAGTTGGATTTTAGTTTCATAACCCATAAGAATAAACATCAAGTGTGACATGCAGTCTTTTGTAGATTTAGAGCCAAATCAATTTTTTCTAACATAAAGAGAGGCACTTTGAATACATTCAATTAAAGAATAACCTTAGAAGTAACATATCAAGAATGTGTGCACTTAGAAGGAAGTTTGAACACTTTATGATATGATATTCAACTCATAGGAAATGTTTGATCAAGTCTATCCATTTTTGTTGTTTTCACTGTGTTATGAAACAAAACCAAACAAATGCGCTGGCCAGGCAAGTTGGTTACCCACAACATTCATTTTTCGATCTTTTTCGAAAATTATACATAGTCAAACCAAATTTTTCAATAAAGCAATGTCATTGATCTCTCTCTCACACACACATATACGTACACATATGTGTGTGTGTGTGAATAGGAAATGAATTTAATGTGTTTACTACATCCTCTATTAACTTTACCCATTTAACCCTTTTTCATGTGAATTCCACAGATCAATACACCATGCAAATCAAATTTTGATCCTAATTACACCAGTCATCTAATCAAGAATACAATTCATTTTGCTGTTATGCTATGTTTATAAACTTGCAACTTATTGTTAGGACTCCGAGGCCTGAAAGTTGACCCCCATGATAATTTTTATAGCTACTGATATCCTGCGATTTTGACATTTTAAAATAATTGAAGCTTGATTCAACTCTATGTATTTTAAAGTGAAAATAACTGAGCAAGTAGATGATCAAATCAATGAGACTGGTTAATTTACAAAAAGAGAAATGTTGTTTAAAATTTTGAATTCCAGTCTGAATTAAATGACGCATTTAAATGTTTCCATGATCATTTGCAGACTAAAAAAACAACCACAGAGCAAACAGAAAAAACAGAGGATAAGCCATGGCAGAAACCTTATCATCCTTGGTGATTACTTCCTTGAACCATGAGCGGCCCAGGGCATACAGAGACTTTCCCGGAAACTTATCCTGAAACATACAGAGATTTTCCTTAATTAAATCCTTGTAAAAACAAGGTTTATTAAAGCCTTTAGAGATCAACATAAGCCAAATCGATACATTTATCGGTGAATGAGGTCAAGATCGCCACTTCTACTTCATTGTAACAGGCTTGCACATATTTATTGTTTGTAGACACGTAGAGAAACATCTCAAAAATATCATTCAACTATTAATGAGTGGTGTTTACATTTTTTTTCAAAAGAATGTATTGTTATTCTGCAAAAATCCCCATCGCACCACCATCTACCTTCGTCATCAAACACCAATCGCATCACCACCACCCAATACCACCATCAAACAACAATCACACCCATCGCACCATGGGAGAAGAGCATGACCGGAGAATACATCAGCCCTCCAATACCACCACCAAACAAAAAACAGAGGTGACAGAGCCTTTGTTCAATGTGTATAGCCTCTGTTCAATGTTTCAGCCTCTGTTTGATGTTAAAGACTGTAATTTTTTCTACTACGTGCTCTTATTTTATTAATTTTTGTAGTTATTCACTACCTTCACTATTATTGCCATACATAGTTAAATTATTAATATTTGTTTGGGTTTGTTAGATGGAGTTGTGCGACAACAGTGACGAGAGGGTTTAATGTGGTGAGGGTATTTTGGTAGGGTGTTGGTGGTTTGAAGAGGGGGTGGTGATTTGTGATGGTGATGGTGATGGTGGTTTGGAAGGAGAAGGGGGTTTTTATTTTTTTATGTGGTGAGGGTATTTTGGTCATTTTACATGACTTAACAGACAAAACTTAACAACGTTAGCCGATAGGGATCAAAATGTTATAAAATGCCAACGTTGGGGACTATTGAAAATAGATGGGGGCATATGTGCAATTCGTGCAAACCACAGGGACCATCTAGGGTTGGCAATGGGTAACCTGTTAAGACACGATAAGACCTGTTTGACTGAAAAGTACACTATTTGATTTTTTGACTTTTTTTAATACTTAGAATTAAGAGGTAAAAATCTTTCATTTCCCTTTTTTGGTACATAAAACATAAAACTGTGTTATAAACATGAGATATAAATGAGTTAAACGAATCGTGTTCATGTTTAGAACTTGATTTGTTCGCGCGCGTCAGAGACCTGTTAACCTGTTAGGACACGATTTGCCAGCCCTTCACCATCCTACTCTTTTTTTTAAATATCTCTCCAGCAAAAATCATCATCATCATACTCAGTTAATCCCACCTATAGTAAAGCTAAGGTAGGGTCTGAGGAGGGTAAGATGTAGACAGCCTTACCTCTACCCCTAAGAATAGAGAGGCTGCTTCCAGTGAGACCCCCGGCTCGATGTGGTTTGGTATCAAGCCTTTGACATAAGGCACAAAACACTTAGCAATCAGGACAAACCCGATCGGTGCATGTACCCCTTTGTCTTTTGGCTATCAACGTCACCACATGATGCATGATTAACCGTCCGTCCTTTTTAACGTTATTTTCACGAAATTAGTAAAATAACGTTAAAACTAGTGCAACTTTACTTTTGCCCCCCCCCCCCCCCGAGGGCCACACATATATACATTTATATGTGCACACATATATACATGCATGATTAACCGTCTCTCTAGCAAAAATAACATACGTAAATTTTTCACGTAGAGTAAATTATTGTTTTAGTCCGCGTGATTTAGGCGAATATTACTTTAGGCGTGATGACGATGAGATTTAGGTGTTGGGAAATTGTGAACAAGTCGATTCTAATACAATTCATTTTCATTTATCGATATGATTTCGGATCATTGTACGTTTTGATGTGAAGTTAGTTTAGACATGAGTCTGGTTAGGGTTCCTATAGAAAATGGGTTTTGTGTAAGAAGTGTTTTTAACCATTAGATTTAAAGATGGATGTTGGAGATTAAAAGATGTGATGGTGTTTAAAATCTAATTAATATATTATAGAAATTATGGTAGGATCGTCAGTATGTGTTTTAAATGAGGGTATCAAGGTCATTTTGTATCAAGTTTTTTATAAATTGTTTGAATGCTTCATACATTTATGGTACCACTCTCTCTCCTAATTATTATTTTCAATAATATCACTCAAACTCAAACATTCATCTTCACAAAACAAAAGTAACTGTGCACCCATCTCTAACATTCATATTCAATAGTGTTTTGTTTGGTATAAGATTGTAACATCATAAGTGTTTTAAATAAGGCTTTGTTAGTTCATTGTTTTTTTTTTTTTTTTGAACAAAAACTTTCATTAAAACACGGGAGAGACCTCAAAACAAGGACCCCCGGAAAACCTTATACAAGATACAACGGATATTTCACCCACATATTCCAATCCACATTTTTAAATCTAGTTCTATGTTTAAGCCAAAAAAAGGTAGAGGTCTTCACAATCGCTACAATCTCTAATACACACGGGCTTGAGTCTTGGAACACCTTCTTGTTTCGTTCTTTCCAAATCGTCCAACACGTAACCATCACAATGCCTTTAACAATTTTTTTCTCCCATTTAGACTTAAACGACAACCCTTCCAAGCCCACCAAGTCCGAAACCGAACCAAAAGACACACCGCTCAGCCTGCACCAATGCCAAATCTTGGACCAAACTTCAAGAACGGAAACACACTCCACCATCAGGTGAAGAGCATTCTCTTCAGAAGACGAGCATAAAGGACACAAAGTATCATGAATATTAACTCTTCTAACCACCAAAGCCGCACGAGTAGGAATCCGATCAAGCTTCAATCTCCACACAAAAGATGTTAACTTTAATCGGCAGCCATGATTCCCACTTAAAACTGAATTTCGCTGCACAGTCCGGTCCTGTTTCAGCCACATTTTCACAGCCGCAACAGAAAAAACGCCATTCTTATCCGGTTCCCAAATCCACTTATCATTACCACCTTCTAAACAAAGCTTGGACAGAACATAATCCACATCCTGAGCTTCCGAAATGGTCTCAACAGAACTTCTATCGATCACCCAATCATCCGCAATCACAGCTTTGTGATCAACCATCTTAACTCGGGTGCCCACTGTGTCGTTTTTGTGTTTATCTAACTCATAGAGCTTCGGCCATCTAGTCCTTAAAGGAATCGAATCAAACCAAATGTCCTTCCAAAAACGGATATTATCCCCTCTTCCCAACTTACCCTTCAAACAATACTGGAAGGACAACCCATTAATAACCAATTTTTCAATAGACTAACTATACTTTTCCATCAACCTGAATAACGGCTCTTAAGCGGCAAAAAATGCCAACCTTTACTACTGCCATGAATAAATTCAATAGCTTTTTTCCACATGCCCTCCTTTTCAGCTTTGAATCTATACGCCCATTTAGCTAATAACGCCGTATAGACCTCGGAAAGCTTGGATATACCCAACCCCCCCTCCTTTTTAGATTTTGTCACCACATCCCAAGCAACCCAATACAACCCTCTACCCTCCTTACAACCACACCACAAAAACTTCCTCATAATCTTTTCAATCTCTTCAAGAACCGCAACCGGGGCTTTATACAACGAAAGGTAGTAAACCGGTAAACTTGCTAAAACCGACTTAATTAAGGTAAGACGACCACCTATCGACAACAACTTAGCATTCCAAGAATTAAGTCTGTTTCTAATTGTGCTCAAAACCGGCTCCCAATTAGCACAACGATTCATATTCGACCCTACCTTGATACCCAAATAAACCATAGGCATTTTTCCAACCTTACAACCCAAAAGAGACGCCATATTACTCACTTCATCCTCCCCTACCCCCAAACCATACAAAACCGATTTATGAATATTAATTTTAAGCCCGGAACACAAATAAAAAATTCTAAGCACCCGGTTAGTAACTTTAATATTATCCGTATTCCACATACCTAAAATCAGAGCGTCATCCGCATACAACATATGCGAAACATTTGGACCCCCATCACCGATATTAACCCCTTGCAATTCGCCAATCTCACTCGCTTTAGCAAGCATACAAGCCATCGCCTCCATAACAATCAAAAAAAGAAAAGGGGAAAGCGGGTCCCTTGCCTAAGGCCTTTAAGAAAATTAAATTCAAAAGTAGGGGACCCATTCACCAACACCGCAGACCTAGCCGACCGAAGAATACCCTTCACCCACATGCACCATCTAGGAGGAAAACCCATTTGAGACATGATGGAAATAAGAAACTCCCAACTTACATTATCGTAAGCCTTCTCAAAATCAATCTTCAATAGAAAAACATTTTTTTGATTCTTTTTGAGCCATCCAATAACTTCATTTAACACCAACGGACCATCAAGAATAAATCTATCCTTTATGAAAGCCGATTGAGAGTTAGATATCACCTCCCCAATAACCTTTTTCATTCTAGCCGCCACCACTTTTGAAACAATCTTACTGATCACTCCAATTAAATTAATCGGTCTATAATCCTTCAAACCCACCGACGTTTTAGTTTTAGCAATAAGAGTGATAAAAGAAGTACTACACTCTTTGCTAATATCACCTGTATGGAAAAAATCTTCAAACAACACCATGAAATCATCTTCCAGAAACTCCCAAAAATGCATGATGAACCTGAAGTTAAAACCATCAGGACCAGGCGCCTTATCAGCACCACAATCAAACACCGCCGCCTTAACTTCATCTCTGGTGAATGGCTCTATTAATACTTCTTTATTTCCAGCCGAAACCTGTTTAATATTGTCACAAAACAAATAAGGTCTATTAGAAAATTCCTCCTTAAAGTGGTTTCGAAAGAACCGCAGGACCTCCCGTTTAACCAAGTTTGGCTTAGAAATCCATTTCCCGTCCACCATTAACCCCGGGATAGCATTACACGCCCTCCTACCCTTAATACATCGATGAAAAAAGCTAGAGTTCTCATCCCCTGACGAAGCCCACTGAACTCTCGATTTTTGGTGCAAGTCACGGTTTTTGCATCTCGCTAATCTATCCAAATCTTTTTTATTCTCCTCCCACACCCAGACCTCCTCCTCTTCAAGATCATGGTCTTCCATTTTTCTTTCCAAAGTAGCGATTTCCTCCTGACATAAAATCAAGTCTTCGTCTTCTTTCTTGGCCACCTCTTTCCACCAACTTTTTAACGCATTTTTTACAACTCCCAACTTCTTATGAATCACGATATCAGCCGCCCACTAAACGCACACTTCTCTAACGCCGCTATCACCACTTGATCACACCCCTCCCTATCTAACCAAGAATTAAACCATTTAAACGGTTTAGCCCCAAAATTTTTATCATGAACCGAAAGCATCACCGGGCAATGATCAGAAATTTCCCGAGGCAACGCCCTCACCACCGCCCCAGGCCATCTGCTAAAGAACTCTTGGCACACTAGAACACGATCGATCTTGCTCATCTTACATTCATTACCAGTTCCTGTCAAAAAGGTGAACCTGTTCCCTCGCATAACATACTCATGAAGATTAGTATCATCAATGAACGTATTAAAATCATTTGCCATCCCTTGATTAAATCTAGAATTTTTTCTTTCTTCCTCCCATCTAACCGAATTAAAGTCCCCAAGAAGAACCCACATCCCACTATTCGGCTGAATAATATCCCTCAACCGGTTCCACAACAACCTTTTATCCCTAGCCTTTTGTGGAGCATATACGTTAACAACATTAATTATCGAGCCATCTTCAACTAAGGAGCCAGAAGTCAGTAAAAAATTCCGGTCCTCCTTAGAACTCACTTTCTTAAACTTTCTCACATTCCAAATGTTAACCAAACCACCCGACCTACCACTAGAATTCACCACATCCATCTCATAATCCCCAACAGACCAAATTTTATCAAAATCAAACCTTTTATCATTAGAGAGCAACGATTCTTGTAACGCCAAAAATCAATACCAAAATTACGAACAAGATTTTTAACCCCATTCGCCTTTCCCCCATTCCCAAGACCTCTAATATTCAACGAGAGGAAATTCATATCAAACCTGATTGTAACCCGTACCATTGGATGGAATCTCGTATTCTATTCTCGAACCCTTCTAATTGAGCTCCCAATTTAGCGCCTAAATTCTTGGTGCATTCAACTTCACTGTTTTTCTCGGCCTCTATATTTTCATCCTCACCCGTATTCAAAATCTGACCTTGATTCAGCGCTTCCTCATTCGATACCACAGCAGCTTCACACGCCATTTCAGGAGCAATAATCGGTTCCTCGGTATCATCCATTAAATCCTGAAAAGTATTTGACAAAGGCACAGCATGTTCACCTCTGGACTTAACAACATTTGAGTCCAAGCCCAATATAATAGAATCAATAAGAAACGGGTCATCATCCACTTTTTTGGGCTCTTTATTGGGCCTCTCATTACTACTATTATAATCCCCAGTTCCTTCCAGGCCCACAACAAGATGTTTTTTGACTTTTTTTCTCTTCAACGATTTCCCTCCTTCATTAAAACCCACCTCCTTAATATTATTCTCATTTAAAACCTTTCCTTTATCAGGAGAAGGTAACTCCTCCTCACAAAAGGAATCATTAAACCCCACATTATTACTTTCCTCAAATTTTTCCTGTGCATTAAATGTCCTTTCCGGGTCAACGTCCGACTCATGGCTCTCCTCCGTATGAGCTTCCGGCGAACCGTCTACCGGCGAGCTCCTATTTTCCGTTTCACCACCTACAGCAACAAACTCTTCCAACCAATCAGTATCTTCTTCAATTACCCAGACTTTGAATGTTCTACCCCTCCAACGTAAGAAGGCTTCATCATTGATCCGCGCACCATACTTAACAAGGACCCCGAGGAATTGAAACGTATTATCCAAGCCGAATCTTTCCACCCGAGCACTTTTGATCACGGAACCAAATAATTTACCCACTTCGTTGATAACCGTATTATCCGTAATACATAAAGGAGTCCCCACAATTTTCAACCATGCAATACGTTCAAAGGGAATGTGCTGGCCCTCCCAAATCACCGCGTTTTCAAAATGTTCAGTCCACCCCTTCAACTCATCTCTAGCCATGACGGCATGCTCGTTATTTTTGAACTGAATAAGAACCATAAAACCTCCCAAACAATGTATTTGCCCCTCATGCAGCTTCATCTCCATCAGTATAGTATGTACATTCTGGAGTGTATACAAAGTTTTCAGACGAACCACCACCGACCTCCCATACAAATCCTTAAAACCTTCCGTTTTATCATCCACCTCTACCAACCTACCCTTCGCTGCACCGGAAAAGACATCTTTATACGACATCCCATTAACAAACGACTCCTTTCTTCCAAGATTTTCACTATCCATTCCATGCTGATCATGCTTTCTCGTCCCATTCTGATCGCTATCCCCCTTCAATTGTTGATTTATCTCTCCCTCTTCAAGCACAAATCTAGCAACATTGAACTTTAACCTATAGTCGCCCATCCGAACTGCCGATAAACTCCGTACCATATCCATCTTATCTTTGACATCAACCATGGTAACAAATCCAAATCTTTTTCCAAACTTGTCTCTTTTCCTCGCAATATATATATCAAAAATATTCCCCATGCCTCGAAGAACCGCCGCAACATCAGATCCACTACACCGATCCGGAAGATTAGAGACATAAAACTTGGTTAACCTTGCCTGAATCTCCGTCGGAATGGTTTTCCGGCGAGAGCCCATCACTCTCCTGACTCCTCTATAAGCGAAAGAAGTTGTTAAACATCATAGGTATTTTATAAATGTTTATATATATTGTAACATCAGAAGTGTTTTATATAAGGCTTTGTTAGTTCATTGTTCAATATAGACTAAACATCATAGGTATTTTATAAATGTTTATATATATTAGGTGTAGTTGTTGTTATAGATTAAAACATTTCAACAGTGTTTTGTTTGTTATAAGATTGTAACATCAGAAGTGTTTTATATAAGGCTTTGTTAGTTTATTGTTCGATATAGATTAAACGTCAGAGGTGTTTTATAAATGTTTGTGTATATTATGTGTAGTTGTTGTTGTGGATTAAAACATTTCAATAGTATTTTGTTTGTTATAAAATTCTAACATCAGAAGTGTTTTATATAAAGCTTTGTTAATTAGTTCAATGTTCGATATGAATTAAACATCATAAGTGTTTTATAAAATTTATGTTGCTATGACGCAGATTTTTAAAGAATAGATATGATAACTCGAAATTGAATGAAAGATAATCTATCTATTATAATAATTGAAATCAATAAATCCTACATGGCACTCAGAGAGGGCATCCTCCCCCCTTTAGTGTATCATGTGGCATGCCATGTGGCATTAATTGATTTTGGAAAAAAAATAAAAAAAAATTGAATTTTTCTCTCTTATATTTCCTCCCATATTTTTTAAACCTTAATATCTTTTATATACGAGATTTTTTAAAGAAAAAATTACACCAAATTAACAGTGTTTTATTATCTTTCCAACGAGTACCATAGTGCTATATAAAAACGGAGAAAAAAACGACTATTTTTGTGGGGTTTTGTTCATACAGGGAAAAAACCACAAAGTGTTTAGGTAATTCATTAGTCATGTATAGGGAAATCACTAATTATGTTCAAATCAGTAAATATGAATTATATTTTCAACATGTGTTAGCATTGGAGCTGTACATTATTTTAGGTTAGGTATTAATATTAGAGCTATACATTGTTTAAGGTTAGGTGTTAACATTGGAGATACATTGTTAATTGTTTTAGGTTAGGTGCTACCCGAAGCTTTTCAGCATGTAACTGTACGCTGTGTTCCAGAGTTTCATTTAGCAAGGGAAGAGAACGGAATTGAAAGGAATGAAGGAAAAAGTGTGTTCCAGAGTTTTTGTATAGAGAGAAAGGAATCGAAGATGAGGGAAAATAGTGGGGTTTTTAGGCATAAATCCTGTCTTTCCAATTTGGAAGGATTGCGAGAGAAAGGAAGGGGATGAAGATAAGGATGTATTCCTTTCTCTCCCCTCCTTAAAGGAAACTCTGGAACAGAGCGGTAAAGCGCATCATTCTATTTCATATGTAAAATTGATATGTCATATTGGATTTCTCAACCCCGAGACGTTCCCGAGGTATAATCTAGTATGATAATATGTTGAAGATAATTTTCTAAACTAGTGGGATTCCTTAATTTTAAATATTGGTAAAAAAGTCTCAATTGCCCTTAATCTCAAAACTTGATCAAATGGCTATAAATCTTTTTTACACTTCTCACACAAATCAATTTTTCTACAAGATCCGCTACCTATATATGTATATATATGATTAAGATCATGTAAGAACCAATTGGCCGATTGAGAACCACGAGAACCATTTTTGTACAACTCGTTGTTCTAAGCCATTTTTTTTCTTAACCATAGGTTTTTTTTTTTAATTTTGCATTTATACACAGGTGTATACAGATGTCTAAATTTTACAAAAAAAAGTGTTGATCATATATGGTTTATTTTGTATTTAGATGTCTAAAATTTAAGTAAATGGAAAAAATGAAGTAAAGATCAGAAATGGAAAGAAAAAAACCTGAACTTGACTGGAAAATCCAAAACCCAAAATATTTGGGAGTTGTATATGGGTATGAGACCAGATATGATATTAGTCTTACAAAATTTGTTGGATTTTTTTGACCGATTACACAAACCAGTTTACCCGAGTGTATCAATATATTATATACGTTAAAAACGTATAACAATCCATTGCTAAAGTTGCTAGAAACCTCATATTATTAAATTATGATGGTTTTACAAGTGAAATTTTATATTTAATAATTCAAATCGGTTGTTGAGGTGATTTCGGTTACTAACATTACAACATGTATTTTTTTTAATCATAAGAAAATAAATGGGTATACCCGACACCCGTGTACATGATGATGAGTACCAAGTAAAAGGTACTTGGCAGATGTGAAAGTATAAAACACACTTTAGTTATTAAACATGGAAATTATATATGAAACTGATATAAGCATGCTTGGACATATACCATGAAGATGAAGATGAAGTCTGTCCGATTTGTCGTAAGGCATGCTTGGACAAATACGGGGAACACGCGGTTCATTGTAAGGAGCTACCTGGTTTCAAATATAGGCATGACTGGGTCCGAGACGTTTTCTGGGACATTTTAAGAAGGGCTGGGATCTCAGCCAAGAAGGAGGCTCGTGTGAATTTCCTCTCGGACCCCGCAGAAGGGATATCCACCCTACGTCCAACAGACCTGCTTGTCTTTGGGTGGGCCGGGGGGAAACACGCTTGTGTCGACCTAACAGGTGTATCTCCCCTTGTTGGTTTGAGGGGTAATGGCTTTGTAGCAGGGCATGCGGTGCGGAAAGCAGAGGCGAAGAAAGTTGAGAAGCATGCTAAAGCTTGTGAGGAGAACCAACACGTTTTTTTACCCCTGGCATTTGATACATTTGACTCCTTGGCACCGGAAGCCATCCGTTTCCTGACCAGAGTCCAACGAGTTATCCATAGCAATGTCTCGACTCCAGGGGGGATGTGTTCGTGTTTAGTAGGTTAGGGTTTGCCATCTAGAAAGGGGTGGCGGCGCAGCTTGTTGCCCGCCTGCCCGCTATCTTGATGTAATCTTTTGCAGGTATGTGTTAATAAAGAAAACATTCCATATAAGCAACACCCGTTATATAGACCATCCATTCACATCCCAACTAAAATTGTAGTCAGGATTAGATTGACACAAACAAGTCCAACAGAAGAAGTGTGATTGGGGTGATAGTCAGTTGTTGTTCACCGCGTCCTCTATGCCACGTGCCTGCAATATAATTGTCCACATTTCCCCAAATCAACACGCTCTCACATTTATATGTCATCAACCTTTGTTTACTTTCCAACTCATAAACCAAATACCCAAATTAGAGCAAATGGAGAATGCCCATGGTTTCCATGCCCACCAAGGACCTACACCCGGTAATTTAATTAAACCTTTTCCATAGTTGACTCTATGTATATATTGCATTGAAATAATTAACTATTGTTATAATTTTGTGTCAATCTAGTGAAATTTTTTACTCTTAACGTAAGGGTTCATGTTTTTTTTGTTAGTTTAATTTGAAACCGAGTCGAATGTAACTTCATCATCTAAAGTACCAACTAAGATGTAATCGTTTGATTTTGATTGAATTTCAAGAAAAGTACTTGTTTTAGTTCAATTGTATTAATTTGTATTTCTCTTTATCAGATATGAGAATTACATCGAAAAACTTGTTGAAAGAAAATAGGGGAATTCAAAGAAACATACTCGTTTTAGTTTGAATATCTTGATTTGTAATTTTTTTATCAGATCGGCGTAATTGCATTGACGGACTTGGATTTTAGAAAGAAAATTTCAAGAAATGTACCTTATTTCAGTTCAAATATCTAAATTTTTAATTATCTACCAGATCAACGTAATTGGTTCAATAAGCTTAGGTTCTGAAAAAAAATAAAATTCAAGAGCGTTCCTTTTTAGTTCAATTTTCTAGATTTGTATCTCTTTTTATCAGATCGGTGTAACTACTTTGACAAACTCGAATTTTTGACTTAATTTTTCATGAAACGTGTTCGGTTTAGATCAGTTGTCTAGATGTGTATCTCTCTTAATTATATCGGTGTAATTATGTCCAGGAACTTGGATTTATTAAGGAGAATTTTAAGAAACGAATCCATTTTAATTCAATTGCCTAGATTTGTATCTTTTTATCAGATTGGCATAATTACATTAATGAACTTGATTTTTTAAAGAAAGCAAGGAATTATCACTTTTTTTATTTGTATGTAGATAAAATATTAAATTATAGAAATGTATGTTTAGGATGTACAAATTGTCGTATAAAACTGTTTTTTTTTTATCTACCAATTGGTATTCATATATTTATATTTGCAGGTGTTACCCTTTTTTTCTTGAAATAAAAAGAAAACAATGAATGAAAATATGAAATACGTTTTCCATGTCATTGTTCTGATTGGGAGGAGGATAGACAAATAGATGAAACAAGTGGCATACATGCTCTCTTTCTGACCCCACACACCTCTTATATCATTATTTTATTTCTAATTTAAGTCAATTCATTAAATAATAAACATACGTGACAACTAGCTTTTTGGGTTGGAAGTGCATTTAGTATATATTTATGTCCTTTTTAATTTTTAGTGTCTCGATACAAGTAAATTTTTATAGTTTTGGTTTATACCATTTGCATCTTATACATTTAGTTTCTTTGTGTCTCGGGTGTGAGGTTGTTTAGTCGAGTTCTTATACATAAGTTTTGAAAATGTTTAGTTTTGTCATTTAAAAATGAGTACATTCACAACTTATTGTCCATTACCATCTATTTTGATATATTAATTTAAATGTTTAATATACGAGATATGAAATAATCAAGTTATCAAGATGTTTGTAATTTCTTTTTTTCTTTAACCATATGATAAAACATATGTATAGTTGTATAAATTAAAACCTTTCCATAGTATATATTAATAAAAGTTGTAGGTTATTCTATAATTAGTTCCATCTTTTATACATACATACATACATATCAAGAGAAGTGTATGCGTAATAACGTGTGAAACACATACACTTGTAATTCTGTAACACGTTAATTTTTTTAAAAAGTGAAAAAACCCTATGTTGATATCATACCTAAAATAAAAAGAACAAAATGTTTGCTTTTATGGTATTTTTTCTAAACAATATATTAGCGTGTGAAAAACTTATAGCCATTTAAAAATCATGGGTTAATTGGTTTAAAAGTCAAAAATACATTTTAAAAGATTGTACTATATGTTATAAAAAGTTGTATTACTTAACTTTTAAAATTATGTAAAGTTAAAAAAAAAATTCTTCTCATATATATTATCATCATACAATATAGATCGTAAATTGTAACACCAATAAATGTGATACACAAGATGGTTTCGCAACTGTCTCTATCTCCCTCTCCCACTTTTCGTTTTCTTCTTATGCACTATGCATCATTTATGTGATGACTAACTTCTATTATTGGCCTTAGGCAACAACGAGTGTCTTGTTCGAGAACAAGACCGGTTGATGCCGATAGCAAACGTGATACGTATCATGCGAAAGATCCTCCCTTCTCATGCCAAGATCTCAGATGATTCAAAAGAGACAATCCAAGAATGTGTTTCTGAGTTCATCAGCTTTGTGACAAGTGAAGCCAATGACAGGTGCCAACATGAGCAAAGGAAGACTATAACTGCTGAAGATATCCTTTGGGCAATGAGCAAGCTTGGATTTGATGATTACCTTGAGCCATTGACCCTCTACCTCCATCGCTATAGGGAGATTGATGGAGGTGAGCGTGGGCCAGCAATAAGGCCAGTTGAGCCACAAGCCAAGCCCATTGGTATTGGTGATGTTTATCAAATGGGTCATCGTCTCTTTAACCCTGCTACCATTGCTGGACTTATGAATGACTCAACCAAAGCTGCAAGCCCTTCTAGGCATGTTGCTGGATTCGAGCCGTACGCTAAGTGTAAAGAGTAAGGCTTTATCATATATGGCAGTAGGTATATGATATGATGGTTATGTTTGTTTCTTTTTTTTTTCCTTTTCATTTAAGCCATGGAGACTTGTATAATACCATGCTATGGTGTGTTTGTGTGTTTGACTTTGGATATCATCATATACAATACTATGCTTAGGGTGTTTGGACTTTGGATGTGATATAGTGTTTATCGGTTCGGTTTTAATTTAGTTAGTTTGGTTATTCGTTTTGAATATTCTTTTGGTCGACGTTGCTAACCTAATTTGAATTCAGTTTCTATTTTCATTTGAACTGAATCTAACTTAACAAAAACTTTAAATTTTATTTTTCTAAGAGGGGACGAGGCACCCTTAGCTAGGGCTGTTCGGCTTAGGTAGCCTCCCGGCTACACGGTTCCGACCAAAGGGCCTAGGGATTTCGGCTTGGCTACTTCAAACGGTCATGTGACGGTTACATTTAAAAAAAGAAAAACCTTTTTAAATTATTTTAAAAATTATATAAACATACAACTCATACATAAAATTTTATAACCCTCTCATCCAACAGTTAACTTCCATTCTCTCATACCAAATTTCACACTTTCATAATTATCTTTTCAAATAGCAAATAGATTACCTATGATTATTCCACCAATGGAGTTGGATGACGAGATTTCAAACGATAACAGTTTCTTTTTTAACGATGTAATCGAGCAACTTGACAAGGAAGACACGACATCATAGAAAAAGTCGTTAAACGTGATCACGAAAAAGGTAACCAAATCCTTATGAACGACTATTTTGTTGTCGAACCCAAATATAATAATGATGTTTTCTGCTATCGGTTTCGTATGTCGAAACAATTGTTTTAAAAAAATTGTTTACGACATCGCAGCCAAATATCCATGGTTTCAAGAGGGGGCATTTTAAGGCGACCCATGCGTGCATACACTGTGGACAAGATTAGAGCCGTGGCCTATACATGCATGATATTGCATGACATGATCCTTAAAGATGAGGGAAATGCTTTCTCGCCGGTTCACATTAATGATCCAGTTGTTCATCCCATTTTTGACGAGGATGCCCTTCGTGAAATTATTATATATGGTTTTGATCAGAATTTGATGTAGTTTAAAAGCCCTATGATTTCGTTTAATGTCATGCCATAGTTTCGTCAATTGATTTGGGGTTAAGACTTACGGTTCGAAAAGGCTTGAATTGGGAACCAGAAACTATAAGAGCTAAAAGTATAAATAAGTTAATAAGGTCTTTTAACGGAGTTAAGCTAAATGACAGAGGGTATAACAAATTTAGAAAATAAAGAACAGAAGGAGTGAAAAAATTAAATAAAAGACATAGGGTGCAATTTAACTAATAAGTACAATTTCTGTAATATTCTCATAATTTTTTTTTTTTTTGGGGTGTGGGTTTTTCATATTTTCCCCTAAACCAATATATGAAAGTCAAGTGCGTGGGTATATGGGAAAGAGGACCGTAACCAAATCGGGTCTGAGATTCGTTCAGGGTTTCTCTAGGGTTTAACGAACAGCCAGCCTCCCCTTCTGTTCTGTTCAACCCAATGGGTCGTTGTAACGCAATCAAAGTCGTCTCATTGCTTGCTCGTCGATCCCTTTTGCACAATCCAGTATGCCTTCTTTGTTGTTGTTGTTTCTATAATAATAATAATAATAATAATAATGATTATTCTGCTATCTGAGTGTTGTAATTGCTCGTTTACAGTTGTATACATCGCCCCTTAAAGGAGGGTATCGAACCTTTTCCTCCCCAACACATCATGGAATCTTTAATCTTCCCAATTTTATAAATGGTACATCTTTGATAAAATAACAACAAAAAAATAATCTTTTTTTTTTGTATTTTTATGTTTAATTATTACTTGAATAATGATGGGTTTTCAAGATATTGTTGTTGTTGTAAAGAAGCAGGGAGTTCAAGATCTTGGCCCAATAGATTCATTCATGGCACTGGTAATCCCTAATTTTCTTTAATTTACAGTTAGTTTAAGAGCCCTGTTAATCTGTTATAAATTACTGTTTTAATGTTACTATGTTATATGCATTAAGTTGAGAATTTGTGGCTGTCTATTTTAATATTTTACTTGTTGATATGAAGATTTAAAACCTAAAAGGTGTTTGATGATATGACCCAGAGGGAGGTTTCGGTCAAAAGCTTATGTTTGTACCTTACGTGTTTCTGTCTGTATTATCAAAATAACGATCGGGTTTATTTAGCTTTGGTGGTGTTTTATTATTTTGAAACAGCATTTATGGCGTCAAAAGATTATTATGATACGCTTGGAGTGAGTAAGAATGCAAGCTCTTCGGAAATCAAGAAAGCGTATTATGGGGTTTGTATCTTTCTTGAAATAGTTCTTTGTGTTCTTTTGTTTGTCTTTTAAAATTGTTATCAACGTATTATCACTGAGTGGTTATTTTTTAATATTGGCATTTCTAGCTAGCAAAGAAGTGGCATCCGGATGCAAACAAAGATGATCCAGAAGCAGAGAAAAGATTTCAAGAAATTTCAAAGGCATACGAGGTCTAGTTTCTTTTTTTTCCTTCCCAATGTTTAGTCGAGTTATGCAATTTAAGATCACGTAAGAAAGTGTACAGAATGTGAAGTTAACAAATATACTAAGTTAGTCCCATTTTGTTTGCAGGTTTTGAAAGATGAGAATAAACGAGCAGATTATGACCAGGTTCAAATATGCAATTTCTTATAATATTTCTTTTATGTTGTATATTACACTATTGCTTATTGCTGTTATATTTACTTTTCTCTACTGGATTAATGGTTTTATAGGTCGGTCATGCAGCTTATGAAGCAAGTGTTAATGGTGGTGGTCCAGATGCTGGTTCATGGGATAGTGCTTTCCACAATTTTGAAGATGTAAGTTTTATCCAAATGTTTTGCTCAAATTATGAATCTAATCTTATTGTCTAATTTCCTTGACTTCCGACACATCAACACGCATTCTGTTAATGCACGTTAACCCATTTTATTTACAATTTGACATCTGCAATTGTGATTTTTCTTTAGGTTTCGTTTTTATATAAAACCATGTGAGCATAAATTAAAAACAGTAACTTGAAACCAGTGTTGTGAAAACTGGACCTTACCGCCAGATTGCATTATAGATAAAAGTAGAAAGGTCCTTTTCTATGCCGTATATTTGGTGACCATGTTATTTTATCCATTGCCATAGACATGCTTACAGAATAGTAAGGTGTTAGTCTTAGTAGAGGATAGTTTTCAGTTAAGTTTTAATTTCTCTTTTAGCTGCAAACTTATTTTTGACATGTAATTCTTATAACTTTTTTTCATTTGACTTTGTGGATCAGATATTTAATTTTAACCCGTTTAGTCAAAACTTCGTTGGCAAGGATGCTAAGGTATTTATCTATTTCATATGTTATTATGTTGCGGGTGCTGCTTAAGGCATTTGATTTGTTATCTGAAGTATTTTTCTTTTCAACGTTTTCAATAGGCTACCGTTGAGCTTTCTTTTATGGAGGCTGTGCAAGGATGTACCAAAAATGTGCTTTTCCATACTGAGCTGCTTTGTGAAGCTTGCGGTATGAAAATTTTAGGCTCATCGTATGATGTGTTGTTTGTGCTCGTTTTACTTGTTATTTGGCAAGCTAAACAAACATTGTAAGCATCTTTTCTATTGTGGTTAAGTGCAGGTGGATCTGGTGTTCCTCATGGAACAAAGCCTGAAACCTGTAGGCGATGTAAAGGAGCAGGCGTGGTTAGTACTTATACAATTTTAATACCTAATTATGTGATTAGAAAATAGATTTTATGGCTGAAATTCTAAATTGTTGTTCTGCACCATCCGCAGATAACCAGTCAAAATGGTTTGTATAAAATGCAGTTCACTTGCACACAATGTGGCGGAACTGGAAAATACGTCAAGGTACATTCTTTACTAGAAAAGTATAATACAACTTATTGCCGGAAACAGAGTAATATGCAATTTCAATCCATGAAGCGGACAATTTACATGTGCTAGGAAGAAAAAGTAAAGATACTAATTTTAGGTTTTCCTTTATTTATTTATCTCTCCTTTTTAAAGGCGTGAGAGTTGAGATGCGTGCTGGTTTAGAGATATGGAATTGTCTACATAAGCATTTTAGTTGGAAATTAACAAAACTATATGTATATAGATTGCTAAAGTGCTATAATGGTATTGACTTATGAGGTTCGTTGGGTTACAGGACCTTTGTAAGTCCTGCAATGGCCAGAGAGTGGTTAAAGGACCAAAATCGGTCAAACTAAACATCATGCCTGGTATGTTACTGTGATCTCTATTTCTTTTGTAGCATTATGTCTTGAGTAACTTGTCTTTAAACTTGATTACCTTACATGTCGACTTTTTAAAACTATTTGGACTTTAAAATTTGCAGGAGTTGATACAAATGAAGAGTTAAGGGTGTCCAGAAGTGGTGGAGCAGATCCGGATGGCAACCAACCGGGTGATCTTTATGTTCTTATTAAGGTAATTTGAAGTAAGACGAAAACTAATATAAAGACATTGCTTATTTTGCATATATTAAGTCAAATTGATTTGTTCTCCATCACAATTTTTACAGGTTCGAGATGACCCAACTTTCCGGCGAGAAGGGGCCCACATTCATGTCAATTCCACTCTGAGTATGAGTCAGGTAACTAATTTCATGCCTTTTTTGATTAAGCAATCGAAAAGATGGTTACTTGAGTTTATTTTCTTGCAGGCAATTTTGGGAACAAGCATTCAGGTCCCAACATTAACAGGAGATGTTCTTCTTAAGGTTGATTTTCATATATTTTAGAATAATGTTTGTTTAATTGTTTATGACAAGTGTCCCACAAATTCCTTCTTTCTTAAATATCATATATTTTTTTTAATATGCAGGTTCGTGCAGGGACCCAACCAGGCTCACAAGTAGTCCTAAAGGGAAAAGGTTAGTTCCGACCTGTTTTATTATGAAATATATATTAGTGTGCTCAAACAAACCTCTTTTTTCCTTTTAAATCTCAGGAATTAAAACCCGGACCTCTTATTCATACGGCAATCAATATGTACACTTCAACGTTAGCATCCCAACGTATGTTTTTCATTTCTAGTTTTCACGCGTTGAAATTTTTGGGTTTGCCACCTCTAATTTATCTGGTAGATTAATTCGACTTTATTTCTCTTATTATGATATTCAGGAAATTGACGGAAAAACAACGTGAGTTAATTGAGGAGTTTTCCAAAGAAGAAACCGGTGAAGATGAGAAGCAGGCTGCTGCTGCTGCTGGAGGGTCTGGTTAGCCTGTTCTCTGCTTTGCAATTGGCTGATGAAGATTTTTTTTTTTGATATAATACAGAAAGAGAGTTTGATATGATGTATATTTATTTTTATGAAGACTAGGTACCCTTAACAATTATTGTTAGATGCCATATTTAACTACCAACCAAATATCCATTTTTGTAAACCATATGTTACCTGTGAATTCCAAAAAATCGATAAATTGCCATGGAGAATTTGGTAGGTATTTGTGTGAGAAGAAAAGTAGCATAAATTGGAATGTTTTTTTCCTATTAAAAATAATATTTTTTAACAAAATTAATATTTCTATACATGTGTAAATTTTTGTTGGTGTATTTACCATTATGTATAGGTTGAGGGAATTTAGGATAAATCCAAATAAAACCAAGACTTGAACAAATTCTCCGCCCGAAGTGTGCTAGATCGGTTGGTCCTTTAGCCAAGATTTTCTATATATTGGTTTCTGCGGTTCTGTCTTCAAGCATGAACCGAAGAAACCTGACTTCTCAAAAACCGAACCAAAAGTAGAAAGTCTATCTCAACAAAAGTAAATTACAATCCATGCACTAGAAATATTAGGTCCTAGAAATTGGGCCTAAGTTTCTTAAAGCCCAATGTATTTTAATTTAAACAAACTTAAATAAATATCATTCTTAAATTTGTTACCATTAAAGTTAAAGGGTGACAGAATATTGATATAATGATTTAATGCAAAAAAAAAAAAAAAAAATTTTGTGAATGCCCATTAATAAGCACTGCACAAACCATGGGGTACTAAAATTGAAAAAAATATGAAACTATGAACACTTCAACACCAAATATTCATATTTTATTTTTGAAAGTTCAAATATTAATATTTTAGTCTTCAATTATTTGAGTAGTTGCATTGCATGCCCGCGTTATCTTGTTTCTTAATACTTAAGGTCAGTTAGGTAATGCTTCTGCTTTTTCCCTCCTTTTTTCTATATGTGTTGGTTCTTTTAGCAGAAAGCATTCCTCATCATAAGTCTCTTTTTTGAATCTTCTACCACCATGATCATAAAAGCTACTTCTTTTTGATATTTTGAGCTTAAGTCATTTGGTAAGTTCATCATCATAATCGTCGTGTATTATTCTTGAATGACGATGCATTAATTCAGTTGTTCCTTGTCTACTGTTACAACCATGTACTGTTGCTGTTGAAATTTTGAATGAGTTGATATTTAATCAGTTAAAAACTGCATGAAAATTTGAAGAGTTTTTTAATTTTAATGTGTGTCGATCTGCTTATGGATTTGTTTTTTTGATCGTTCGTTAAGGAAAAGGATTTGACTATAGAAAGCTGCACTTTAGCTTTTGATCCATTAGAAAGGTTGACACTAAAGTGTAAAAAGTTGTTTTGTCCTAACTTTCAAAGTAATCCAAACCTTTACTTTAATTAAATTTTGTTTAATTAAGTATATTTAATTAGAACATTCATGCGTTAAAATAATAAAATGTCTGGGGGCTTTTGTTATTTTGGTGCTGATTTTTTCTTTTTTAACACAGTTTTTAACAAGAATTTTAAGAAACAATGGCTTATAGCCGCAGAGGGTCTGACCAGCAGCCACCTGGACGGATGATGCGGACTCAAACATCTGGTTTGGGCATGGAGTCTATGATGGACAGCGAGGTGGTGCCTTCATCACTTGAAGAAATTGCACCTATTCTTCGTGTTGCTAATGAAGTTGAAGCTACAAATCCAAGAGTTGCCTACCTTTGTAAGTCCTATTCTGTGTTAACGTCTGTAAATATTGTTCCAATTTTGACCTTTCTACTTAGAAACTATGTATGTACTCAGGTCGCTTCTATGCTTTTGAGAAAGCCCACAATCTAGATCCAAAATCAAGTGGACGTGGTGTTCGCCAATTCAAGACTGCCCTACTTCAACGCCTAGAGAGGGTATGTTTGTATGTTCGTGTGTGTACACACACACACACACTACATCAATATTGTTTATCAATTCCTTTAGACGATCTGATCTGATGTGTTACAAACTTTTCAGGAAGACCAAACAACATTAGCAGGACGAAAAAAGAGAGATGCTCGTGAAATGCAGAGTTTTTATCGACATTACTACAAGAAGTACATTCAAGCCTTACTAAAGGCTGATAAAGCTGACCCGTAATAATCTCTCTTCTTGACTTGTGTCTTCCTTGAAATTTGCATTATGTATTTTTAACTGCTGAAATCTACTTCTTGTATTAGTACTCGCCTTACAAAAGCTTATCAAACTGCTGCTATTCTGTTTGATGTTTTAAAAGCTGTTAACTCCACCGAGTCTGTAGAGGTGGCGGATGAGGTAAATACTGAGGATTTCTCTTTTACCCTTTAAGAACTTCTAATAAATCATTAATCAATTCTTATATCCATAGATTTTGGAAGCTCACACTAAGGTTACTGAGAAGACAAAGATGTACGTTCCTTATAATATACTTCCACTTGACCTTGATAGTTCAAATCAAGCTATAATGAGATATCCAGAGGTAAGTTCCAGATTTCTTATTCTCTAAGTCTTTCTAGCATACCCTTTATTGGAAGTGTCAATTTCAACCCATTTACTGATGCATGATTTGATTCGGGTATGTTTTATCGGTAATGGGTCAAGCGGGTAGAGTTGAATTTGTTAGCTAAAACAGAAACGGGTCAGATGGGTTGAACCGTTGAAGTTGAATAGGTTGCAAGTATACAAAATGAATTTTTGATTAATATAACCTCTAATTTTTAAAAGGACTTGGATTCTATGGTTTTTGTTCAAAGATATGACACTATTTATTCATAAAAATTGAAGATTTTGGATAAAAAGTGTTGTGATGTGGCCCAACCTGTACAAAAAAGGTTTTAACCCCTTATTCAACCCGCTTGCCAGTCTTTCCAATTTTAGTTTTTATCAACGGTATATCCATACTACAATTTTTAAATTTGTAGATTCAAGCTTCGATTTCTGCACTCCGTAACACCAGGGGACTTCCATGGCCCAACGGGTACAAGAAGAAAGTACATGATGACATCCTGGACTGGCTACAAGCTATATTTGGTTTTCAGGTTTGGCGTTTGGTGATTTACTAGAAAAGTAGAATTATGTAATATATCATGATGAACATCAATGTGACTTGCTTTATGTCACAGAAAGATAACGTCTCAAATCAGAGAGAGCACTTAATATTGTTGCTTTCAAATGTTTACATTCGCATGTTCCCAAATCCTGGCCAACAACCTAAGGTATTATGCTTTAACAATGGCCTAAGATTATAACATACCTCGATTATCATATCTTATGGCATTGCCTCATATTGTTCTTTCAAAAAGCTGGATGATCGTGCGGTTACTGAAGTTATGAAGAAACTTTTTAAAAATTACAAGAAGTGGTGCAAATATTTGGGTCGCCAAAGTAGTCTTTGGTAAGTAAAGCCTTCCTCGAGGATTTTGTAGTGGTGGCTAATTCGGATTAGCTGTATACAGAAACAAAACCAAAAATTCCTACTCTAAAGTGGTCACTATAATTTTACCTTTCTATCACTTATTCTCTACCTTTCTGTCAATAATTAACTACCAAATATATCATAACAACCACTGGTGTAATGGTTCATGGATTAATGCTGTTCATTATTTATAGGATACAAACGGAAAAACTACATTTGAAACAATATCAAATAATATTCCTACTAATTGCATAATACAATAATTATTATATATCTTTAATATAATATGGTTAGTATCTGGAAGATACTATCTTGATATTTTTTTTCATACACATTAAAATTGTTTTGGGTATGTAGTCTCCATTCTGTTCATAAAGTCATAAAATTATATCTATTGACTATCAATATGTTAACTTCATCCTCTATTTTGCAGGTTGCCAAATATTCAACAAGAAGTGCAACAAAGAAAGTTGTTGTACATGGGTCTATATCTTCTCATATGGGGCGAAGCTGCAAATTTGAGATTTATGCCAGAGTGTCTTTGCTATATCTATCATAACGTATGCATCATGATTATATCAATCATTTTTATATTCGTGCGCATGGTGAAATTGTTCTAATGGTTTCCTTGTTCCGTAGATGGCGTTTGAAGTATATGGCATTTTGGCTGGTAGTGTTGGTCTCGATGGTGAGACTATAAAACCTGCATACGGGGGTGAAAAGGAGGCATTCTTGTGGAAAGTCGTGCATCCAATCTACAAAACGATAGCAAAGGTGTGGTGTAAATCTGGGGAATTTGTGCAGCTTATGTACAGTATTTGTGTGTTGAATTAAAACTTTTGTATTTTCACTATTCTTATGTTCAGGAAGCTGAAAAAAGCAAAGGGGGGAAGACAAAACATTCTCAATGGAGAAACTATGATGACCTAAATGAATACTTTTGGTATCACGATCTCTGTTCATGTATCGTTTAATGATAATTCAATCACAAAGTATTTATTGGTAAGAATATTGTAGGTCACCCGATTGCTTTCGTCTGGGTTGGCCCATGCGTGATGATCCTTCTTTCTTTTGCCCGCCTGACGATGTAAGTACGAATTTACGCTTTCAGAACCAGATATTGTACTCGTTACGTCATGATTTCATATACACTATACACAGCTCAGTATTAAGACAACTCAGCCTCACATGTGTTACTAGTCAGTGACTAAATATATCAAATGCTTTTATTTCAGAATAAAAATTCTGCCATTAGTGAGACACCTGCTACAAGTGAAAAAGCTGCTGCAAATGTTAATCCAACAGGAAAAATAAATTTTGTTGAAATAGATTCGTATTGGCATATCTTTAGGAGCTTTGATAGGATGTGGAGCTTTTTCATTTTGTCTTTACAGGTAATATCTTGTTTCTCTGCTATCATATATTCATATTGCATGCCTCTTGCTTTGTTATATTAACTAG
Source organism: Ambrosia x helenae (assembly GCA_030844895.1). Classification (NCBI taxonomy): domain Eukaryota; kingdom Viridiplantae; phylum Streptophyta; class Magnoliopsida; order Asterales; family Asteraceae; genus Ambrosia; species Ambrosia x helenae. Next base: position 75,283 of record JAUTDX010000492.1, on the reverse strand, counting down.
ATCATTCATTCTTAAGGCAATGATTATAATTGCATGGAATGGGTCGGGCGAACTAAGTGCAATCTTTGATGGAGTTGTATTCAAGAAAGTGTTGAGCATCTTCATAACAGCTGCAGTTTTAAAACTTGCACAAGGTAAGCATGTGTATTCATATATGTAGGTATATACGTTTGTATTCGTATATGTAGGTAAGTATTTTTGTACCTATATATATGTAGGAGATCTAATCAGATTCTTTCCTCCACATTTTCCAGCTGTCCTTGATGTGGCCATGATGTGGAAAGCAAGGTTCGTCATGCCGTTTCATGTGAAACTTCGATATATTCTGAAGGCTGTTTCTGCAGCAGCTTGGGTAGTTGTTTTACCAATAACGTATTCATATAGTTGGAACAACCCTACTGGTTTTGAGGAGACCATTAAGAACTGGTTCGGTAACGGACCAAGTTCTCCTTCTCTTTTCATTTTAGCCGTTGCTATCTACTTATCTCCAAATATCCTTTCTGGATTATTGTTTCTTCTACCATTTATACGTCGCAATCTAGAGCGATCAGACTACAAAATTGTGAGATTCGTGATGTGGTGGTCTCAGGTACAACAACCTTTCCACAACTAAGTTCATTGTGTTTTTTACTTTTTTTTTTTTTTACTAATATTCCTTTCTGCTCTTCAAAATAACACATATTAAGCCCACAAATGTCATAGACAGTCAATTATAATGCATTGAATTTTGCAGCTTCCACTTTATGTTGGGAGGGGAATGCATGAAGATCCACTCTCCCTTATCAAGTACGACTTCCGAATTAACAATGTTGCGCGCATTGCTTGATTTAGTTGTGCCTTTCTTTATGTTTTACATTTCCCCTTTTTAGATACACTATGTTCTGGGTACTCCTCATAGCGGCGAAGTTATCTTTCAGTTACTACTTAGAGGTGCCTCTCTTGATCCTATCTTTTACTTGTGGAAAATATTCAACTACTAATTCTGATTTCAATGAGAATTACATATTATTGCAGATAAAGCCTCTAGTGGGTCCAACAAAAGCGATTATGAGACTTCACATACGACGTTATGAATGGCATGACTTCTTCCCTCAAGGTAATCAAGCTTCGGAACTCATATATGGTATCTGTTTATGGATAGGTTTTAATCATCTAGTTAAGATGTAACGATGTTACAAATTTTCCTTTTTATTTCCAGCTAACAGCAATATTGGTGTCGTGATTGCACTCTGGTCTCCTATCATTCTAGTATGTTAATTTTTATCTTAGTCCTGTCCTAGTATCCTTTTTGCAAAAACTTGCATTCTAAAGTGATATTTCTAATCTTCACAGGTCTATTTTATGGATACACAGATATGGTATGCCATATTTTCCACAATATTTGGTGGTATTTATGGTGCATTTCGACGTCTTGGAGAGGTTAGTGATCCAATTTTCATTATTTACAGTTAATTTTTCATAGTATTACCATCTAATCTTCGCCTCTTTAGATTCGAACTTTAAGCATGTTGAGAAGCCGATTTCAGTCACTGCCGGGTGCATTTAATGACTGCTTAATTCCAGCAGGAAATGGTGAAATCACTATGGCGGGAATCAACGTCACTCTACCCCGTAGATTGAACAAGGTTTAATTTTCTTTCTCTGTGGCTCCTTTTTGCATATTATCAGTTTACAGTGGAGTTCGGTAGTTTTAGGTATATGTATAAAAGAAAAATAAAAGTGTGCTACATAGTTATTGCCTCAATATAAGTGTTCTCTATCCTTAACATAATTTCGTCCCCACTGTTCCAGTGACGAAGCTTGAACAAACTTTTTTTTGGGGGGGGGGGGGGGGGGGGGGGCTGCCCTCTTCAGTTCTTCGCCCATGCACTGTTCATAGAAACCTGATGCATAGAGTTTCATGACAATTCATTTTTCAAGATACATTTAAGTAGTGTCTGCACAATCCCTTATCAACACCGCACCCCGTTGTGTTTTTTTGGTGACATTTACAACTACTGTGCACATGCAATTTTTTTGGCATATATTTCAGAAACCAATTAATAAAGAGGAGACAGCAAGGTTTGCTCAGATGTGGAATAAAATAATTACAAGTTTCAGAGAGGAAGATTTGATAAGCAATAGGTACTTTGGACATAATTACATGCATGTAATTTTATCCTTTTCATACGTGGATCGATTTGTACATAAAAATTTTTGTTATCAGGGAAAAGGACCTTTTACTCATGCCATCCTGGGATGATTTTGACTTGAATCTTATTCAGTGGCCTCCATTTTTACTTGCTAGCAAGGTTTATTACTTACTGAATATCTTTCTTTCATGAATATTGAGGATATATATGCTGACTTTTCACCAAGCAATTTGCAGCTTCCAATAGCCTTGGACATGGCAAAGGATAGCAAGGAAAAAGACCGTGACCGTCCAGGAGAACTGCAAAAGAGGCTAAATGCAGACATTTATATGCTCTGTGCTGTAAAGGAATGCTATGCTTCATGCAAAAATATTTTAAACTTACTTGTCCAAGGGGAACGTGAAAAGGCGTATGTGAACTACCATCTTAGTCATATATTAGCATACGTTAGATTGAGGCCGCAAATATTTTGACCTATTTTGGGGTCATGTATTACTCATGATGTGTTTGTTATTGATGTTGTATGTCTATTTGCAGTGTAATTACTGAGATTTTTGAAAAAGTTGACCATCACATAAAGGAGGGAGATCTTGTAAGGGTGTTGGATATGAGTGCCCTGCCTAGTCTCACTGATCATTTCATTAAGCTTATTGAGTATTTGGTCAAATACAACTTCTTTGCTTTGTGTTATATTCTCTTAAAGAGTTCAATATTAAACCCTAATTGAAATCTTTGCTTTCAGATAAGGAATGAAGAAAGTGACAAGGCTGGCGTTGTAATTGCGCTACTTAACATGATGGAGGTTGTGAATAGAGACATGCTAGATGAGCCAGAATATTCTAGGTAAAATGAAACGGTTTCAAAGCCTTTTTAGATTGTTTAATATTACTCACTGATATCTTGTTGCCTTTTGTCATATAGCATGCTGGAGTCAGGTCATGGTGGATCTGACGGAGTTCATGAGGATACAGTAGCACGAAATAAAGATTATCATAAGTCTTTTGTGGATCTTAATTTTCCTGTCAATGTTGAGACAGAAGCTTGGAAAAAGAAAGTAAGATCTGATCGTAAGGAAAAGTTTATGGACTTAATACTGCGCAAAAAAAAAACGTTTTGCTGTCTAAATAACTATGAATGTCTCAGATTGTGTTAGTTTATAAAGTCTCGTCGTCTTGTCATTTCTTCTAGATTAGAAGGCTTCATCTCTTGCTTACTGAAAAAGAATCTGCTATGGATGTACCATCAAACTTAGAAGCCAGAAGACGTTTATCTTTCTTCGCAAATTCATTGTTTATGGACATGCCTGTGGCACCCAAAGTCAGAAATATGATATCTTTCTCGTAAGTTTCCGCAATTCAGTTTCATAAGAAAAGTCTACAGTTTTTTTTTTTTTTAATCATGGAACGTTTTAGAATCTTCTATTATTATATGCTACTTTTTTGTTTTAGGGTTCTGACTCCTTACTACAATGAGGATGTGCTGTTTTCTAAGGATGCCTTGGACAAGCCAAATGAAGATGGAGTTTCCATCCGTTTCTACTTACAAAAAATTTTCCCTGGTCGGTTTGCTTTCTTACTTTCTATTTTCATCTTTGATAATAAAATCTGTGTTCCATGAAATGATGTAAATATTTTTCAGATGAGTGGAACAATTTTCTCGAGAGGTTGGGACATAGCAATGAAGAAGAACTGAAAGGAGATCCGGATTCGGAAGACAAACTTCGCCATTGGGCATCATATAGAGGCCAAACGCTTACCAAGACTGGTATCTGATTGATTCATGAATTGATTATTATCTTAACATAACCACGTTGTTTTTATAAACTGTAAAACTCTCTGCAAATAAATTAGTACGAGGCATGATGTACTATCGGGAGGCATTGGAACTTCAGGCTTTCTTGGACAATGCAAAGGATGATGGTACATTCATACAAGCATTACTATCAATTTCAAGGCCTTTTCATGTAATTTAACAATGTAATGAATGGTATATAACATATGATCATTGTTGCAGAGTTAGTGAAAGGATACAAGCAGGCTGCTGATTCTAACACAGAAGAACATTTGAGGAATGAAAGATCAATAGTGGCACAATGCCAAGCAGTTGCAGATATGAAGTTCACGTATGTTGTCTCATGTCAACAATATGGCATCCAGAAAAGATCAAATGATGCTCGTGCTCATGACATTTTGAGGCTTATGACAACGTAAGACTTGAAAGTTTTTACTTAAAATATGACACGTTAAGTATCTCTTCTATTTTCTAACAATCGTTTGTTAATGTGGCAGGTATCCTTCTCTTCGTGTTTCCTATATTGATGAGGTGGAAGAACCTAGATATGCTGAAACAGAAAAAGTGAGGGATAATGTTTCTTACTATTCAGTTCTTGTGAAAGCTGTGCCAAAGTCTGCAGATGCATCTGACCGAGATCAGAACTTAGATCAGGTACAAGTTTTAGTATTCTTTTGAGCATAGTTGATCGACTTTGAAATATCTATCTACCTGTTGGAGCATGGTGAGGCATAACAAGTTTGGCTATTGGTTTTCATCAGGTAGTATTGTTTAAGATCGCATTTATGCATCAAACATGAAACTAGTGCAAAAAAAAAAAAAAAAAAAAACTTAAGCTACTGTTCGGAACTAGTTCAGAATACACCATATCTTTTAGAAGGATTTCAGTATTTATCTGTAAAGAATAATACTAAGGAATTGAAATATGAAATATTTCTTGTTCAGGTTATATACCGTATAAAACTTCCAGGGCATGCCATATTGGGTGAGGGAAAACCAGAGAACCAAAATCATGCCATAATTTTCACACGTGGAGAAGGCCTGCAAACAATAGACATGAACCAAGTACTCTTGCTGCCTAATATTTATAAGACTCAAGTCTCTTAGCAAGATATATAGTGTTTTTTTTTTTTTTTTTTTTTTTTTTTTTTTTTTTTTTTTTTTGTAATTGTATATATTCGCAACAGGACAACTACATGGAAGAAGCCTTTAAAATGAGGAATTTGCTCCAAGAATTTCTTGTCAAACACGGTGTTCGAACTCCAACCATACTTGGACTTAGGGAGCATATATTTACTGGCAGGTGAATATGCATTTCTCATGTAAATATACATTTCTCTATTTTGTGAACTACGACCTATTTTACGCTATTTGTGCTTTTCAGTGTGTCTTCTCTTGCGTGGTTCATGTCTAATCAGGAGACTAGTTTTGTAACAATTGGACAACGATTGTTAGCTAACCCACTAAAGTAAGTTTCACGATTGATTATAATTTTTTAGATACATATAATATGGATCTGATATATAATGTTAACCTGTGTCAGATATAATATATAGAAAGCTTTGTTTGGTTTTCCTATTCAGGGTCAGATTTCATTACGGGCATCCTGATGTTTTCGATAGACTATTTCACTTGACCAGAGGGGGTATCAGCAAGGCATCAAAAGTCGTGAACCTGAGCGAAGACATATTTGCAGGCATAAGTTTGCAGCTGAAGCTTCTTTTCTGTGTTTTTATCCCCTTTAACATATATAGTTCAAAATTACCAAATTTCTTTCAGGTTTTAACTCTACACTACGTGGAGGAAATGTTACTCATCATGAATACATACAAGTCGGTAAAGGAAGAGATGTGGGCCTCAACCAGATATCATTGTTTGAGGCAAAGATAGCCAATGGAAACGGGGAGCAAACAATGAGTCGTGATGTATATAGGCTTGGACACCGTTTTGATTTCTTCCGCATGCTCTCATGCTATTTCACTACTGTAGGATTCTACTTCAACACACTGGTAATTAAGAATTGACATATGTTAACCTTTCTTTAGACGTTCCAGATGAGCACTATCTGATACCGACAAGTTATTTTATGTGGCAGCTCACTGTACTTATAGTATACGTCTTTCTATATGGCCGCCTATATCTTGTACTAAGTGGACTTGAGAGAAAGTTGACTACGAATAAAGCAATCATGAAAAATAACCCGCTTCAAGTAGCTCTTGCTTCTCAATCGTTTGTTCAAATCGGCTTTCTCATGGCACTTCCAATGATAATGGAAATAGGACTGGAAAGAGGATTCAGAAGCGCATTTACTGATTTCGTTCTGATGCAACTACAGTTAGCTTCTGTGTTTTTCACCTTTTCTCTTGGTACAAAGACCCATTATTATGGTAGAACTTTACTTCATGGGGTGCACAATACAGACCTACAGGTCGTGGATTCGTTGTATTTCATGCCAAATTTGCGGAGAATTACAGGCTCTATTCTCGCAGTCACTTTGTCAAAGGAGTCGAACTTCTCATCTTACTTGTTGTATATGAAATATTTGGTGAATCTTATCGAAGTTCACTAGCATTCGTTTTGATTACAATATCAATGTGGTTCATGGTGGGAACATGGCTATTTGCTCCCTTTTTTTTAACCCATCAGGATTTGAATGGCAGAAAATTGTTGACGATTGGACAGATTGGAGCAAGTGGATAAGCAACCGAGGTGGGATTGGCGTCTCTGCTGATAAAAGCTGGGAATCATGGTGGGAAAAAGATCAAGAACATCTTCTTTCTTCTGGGATAAGGGGTATCGTTATGGAGATTTTGTTGGCGTCTCGGTTCTTTATTTATCAATTTGGACTTGTATATCATCTCAGCATCACAAACAGCAAAAGTTTTCTGGTATTTTCCAACTAAAATATCTTAGATATAGAACAGAATCGCGTTTACAAAAACTATCGTCTTGATTTGCTTCTTAATCGCAGGTTTATGGAATATCATGGCTTGTGATCTTTGCAGGACTTATAGTAATGAAGGTTGATTAAAAATGGAACAGATACTTATACACTAATTAACATTAACTGATTTACTTAAAAAAATCATATACATTTTTCTGTGTTTTCAGGGGGTGTCATATTGTAAAAGATCTCTTAGCAATAACTATCAGCTTGCGTTCCGATTGATTAAAGGATTAATCTTTATCACTTTTCTTTCCATCCTGATTACCATAATTGCACAACCTCATATGACTGTTAAGGATGTAATAGTATGCATCCTTGCTTTAATGCCTACCGGTTGGGGAATGATTCTGGTGAGCAAGCCCCTTTACCATTCATCAGTTTATACTTTATACTTATAGCATCGTTTATCTATTGAGGTGGCAAAATGGGTGGGTTGATCCATTTCCATTTGTTAAATTGACCCACTGATAAGTAAATGGGCCGATAGTGCCACCTCTTTCTGTATCACGTATATTCTAAGTTCATTTCCTACTTGAAACAAAAAGAAAAAGCATGGATCTAGAGTCCATTAAGGGGTGGCTGCGCAACTTGTTGCCCGTCTGCCTGCTATTTTGATGTAATTTTTCGTTTTTATGGAATAAATGTTAAACTAAGTTACTAGTGTGTCAAAAAAAAGGAATTTGAGCCTAATTTTTTTCTTACTTTTTTTTTTATAAAAGAAAATCTAGGCGATCTGTTTGCAAGTTGTAACATTGCTTTGATAAGTTTTGTTGTGCCTTCCGTGTATTAGATTGCACAAGCTCTGAGGCCATATTTGAGACGAACTGGATTTTGGTCATCTGTTAGAACGCTAGCACAATATTATGAAATGATCATGGGATTGCTTCTATTCACTCCGGTTGCATTTTTGGCTTGGTTCCCATTCGTCTCAGAATTCCAAACACGAATGTTGTTTAACCAAGCATTTAGTAGAGGTCTGCAAATCTCTCGCATTCTTGGTGGCGGCCCAAAAGAAAGACAAATCACCCCGCAATAAGTAGGAGTTTTTGTCCTGCTTATCGGTCGCCTTGAGTGTTAGTATATATCTATTGTGTATAAGTATGTTGTGGAATCATCATGGTTAGTATATGTCTTTTGTGTATAGCAAGTGAATTACATAAGCTATTTATGGACGCTAACGATAGGAACTCATGTTGCAACATCTTTTCTTCATGATTAATGCATTGAATTTGAACTCTTAGTAAACTAATATGTGACTGTCACATCCTAAACAATTTGTCCAATAATCAAGACCTAAATATTATGAAATATAGATTAATGTAGGTAAAAGTAAATGCAGCCAGCAATATAAACACAAGTAGTCAACAATGAAACATAACCATAGCTAAAGTTTGATCAAGCCATACTCAAATCAGGCAACACATCAATTAACCTCAACATTTACAACACAGAGAATGATGGATTGCGTCTATCAATGGCGGACTTGAAGAAGCAATAATTAAGGAGATTGTTTTACTATGGTGAGCGTACGTAGTAATCGGGTTGTTTGCTCATGCTGTTTTTAGTATTATTAAAAACTAGGAAAGTAGGGAAGGTATAAGATGTCGCTTTGGCCGAGTGGTTAAGGCGTGTGCCTGCTAAGTACATGGGGTTTCCCCGCGAGAGTTCGAATCTCTCAGGCGACGATTTCTTTTTTTTTTGTTTGTTTTTATGTTTCTATACGAACAATGAGTCTTGACACAACAATGTCTGAGCATGGAGACGAGGTCATGGAGGGTGAGAGCGCATTGGAGTGGTGACAGACACCGTTGAAGACGACGCCATTGATGGACGTGTTTAATTTGTTCATTATTCTTGTAGTTTCTAATAATGATGATTATTATAGAATACAGCAGTAGTAGTAAACAACAACGTATATATGAATGAGGTCTAGCAAGGCATGTGCCTTCAGAATCAAGTACTTGAGGAGGTGTCCCCCACCCATTACATCTCGATGGGTTGCTACAATGATTTCATTTATACACCTCAATGCAAAACCATGGTCTTGTCTAATAACTATAAAGGGAACTTAATCCATATTAATATTTCATTGCTAACAAGTTGAAGCTAAACCCATACGTTGCAGTAGGACGTTGATCATACGCAATCAAATACCCTTTTATTTTTAATTTCAATTTTTAGAAGCAAAAGTTGTATTAAATATACAAAGTTTGGGCCATGTCATCGAAATGCACTGTAATTATCAATCCCACTTCACAGTAACCATTGACCACCTCCGCCCAGCCATCCAAGTAGGGGTGAGCGTTTAAGGGGCCTGACCAATCAAAACCATGGACCTAAACCATATGTATTTCAAGGGCCGGTTACCAGTTCCATATATACTCAAATGATCGATTCTGGTTACGAACCTTTGGAACCGTGTAACTGATTAAGCTTAAAAACCATGATTTTTATATATTCTTGTCAATCCAGCAAATGTTGACAATACTTTCCATCTATATTTTGCAATAAGCTCGGTTTTTCCACAAAGCAACCTCTATATATTTAGCCAATCAGTTTCATTCCATATATTTAGCCAATCATTTTCATTCCATATCTTATGCCAATCAGTTCTACCATCGTAAATAACTTCCAGTCTTCCACTATTAGGCCATTGGGTGTACTTTAACTATTGTTAACTTCACCTATCATACCCTCCACCTTTTCTCCCTTTCACTCTACCCCACTTCAAGGAAATGGTTTAACGCCTTTTAACTCTACATCTACCTCTACCTCTACCTCTTCCCCTAACTTTATCTCCTTTGATTCTTGTTAACATGTTAACTTATGGCCCCTTTAACGCCCCTTAACACGAGAAGGGAGTGATGTGTAATCAAGGTTAAAATACCACCTCACCTTAACACTCTTAGTGTTAAGGTATACCCAAGACCTAAGTTTTATAATTCCTACACTCCACAATTAAGTTTTACATTCTTTTGATGGCATGTAATCTTACACAATTATGTTTCGTGGTCTGACCTACGAGAACCTTGGACTAGATCCGCGAGAACATTGGGCCCAGGCATTTTTAAATATATGAGTTGATTTTCGGTTCTAGATTTATATGAAATATTGGTTATGGGTCGAGTCGGTTTCAACCGACAGTTCTAATATAAGAACCACAAGAACCGTTTGTATTTTAGTTAGAATGTATAAAAAACTACAATTTATAGAAATAGTCTGATAGATATGTATTGGTAACACAAAAAGTAAAACAACACTCTCTTTAGTCTTTTCACTATTTTTTAACGTGTTATTGTAATCGACTTCATGTAACGTTAATAAAATATTAAATATTATTTTGAAGAATAACAATATATTTTTTTGTGAAATATTTTCCAGCTAAATGTATGTGTATGGATGCATTTACATAATATATTTATAATATCCAAATTTGAAGTAAATATTTATGTATGTTGCTATGATGTATTTATATGTATATATTTGTGACAATAATAAAAGCAAACACACCACAAATAATGGTATTGTCTTATTACTTAGTTTTGGTCTACTAGATTATGTATAACTGGATGTGTTTAGATGTAAATATACATGTATCTTTGCTTTGTGATGTATACATAACGGATTCAGATAATGTTCGAGTGGTGAGAATGGCAAAATCGTTACTAAAACATAATTTGGGAAGCGAAAAGTGACTTAAAAATGAAGCTCGTAGGCTATTGTTGGAATCATATGGAGGAATCCTTTGATGAGCATGATAAGAAAAATATGAAAATGTAATTGTTCAAAGGCGTATTATATAAAAAGTTCTCGAGGGCCATACCCTTGACCCGACCCATTAGAACCTTTAGGACTCGGAACCACATAGCCTTGTAAGGGTGGTTCCCAATTTTATCAATAAAAGGGAATACGGTTCTGGTGAGTCTTGGTCGGGTTGGGTTGGGTCGGTTCTGACCCTATGAACAGCCCTAGGAATTACTACCTATTTAACCGTCTTTGACTTTGACGGGGAGTCTGTAAATGCATTTTATATATGTCCTCATCTAAGTGATAGGTCGTATGAGTCATTTGCTTAGTCAATGTGTAATAGATCAGGGTTAGAATAGTAATTTGTAATGTTGATTTTGTAGTAGAATGAGGACAAGGTGAATAGAGCCATTCGCCTGGCACCATCAATAGAATGATGGCTGGCCTATAACCATGACCCGTAGCCTCTCATTCTCCAACTTTTGGTGCAAATTTGTACTCGATCGTGAAGCCCTGCCGATTTCGATTCAGGAATGCAATAGTGTTTAATCCTAATTGACTATCAAACACGCATGTATTGCTTCCGCCATCATACATGTTGAACATTCAGAATCAAATTTTTGTATTCGTGTTGAACAAGAAAACGGTCCTACAACATGTCTATATAAAAGAGAGAAAAAAAATCCTTATTTGTCAATTTTCAACACGTGAAGAAAGTAGTTGGGACCATCGTAGCACTTAAGGTTTGCTTATCATTCTTAATTGATAATTTAGGGAAAGTTGTATCTTAATTGGCATTCTAATAAACTACTAAATTACATGGTACTTCAACTCAAAAAATATTCTTTTAGCCATTTTACTTGATAAAAAACTAAGAAGAATAAATTATATTTCTTAAAGTTTTAAGATCACACCATTTAAGTTTTATTTAAAGAGTTAATTAGTTTTTTTTACCCGTTACGGTTGCGGCGGCATCGTACGCGAGTGATAAATTATAAATTACAATCAATCCAGCTAGCTTTTCTCTGAACTAACTTTATGTTGAAACATTAAATAATCCGAATTCATGCGAATGAAAAAACGTTATATTTTTCTTTTAAGATAAAAAAGATTTTCTGTGATCTTCTATTGTGCGCTCCAAGAGGGGGAGTGGATCGAGATGATTTAATATCTCGACATGTCACTACTCATATCATTATTGGTTTTAATGGTGGGCGGCCAATGAAATGGAGGATTGGGATCACAAAAATAGCTTTTGAAGACACGTGTAATGCCATCGACCACGCGTGCGTTCGTGCCCATGAAAAAAACAACCGCTATGACTATAAATTAGTGGTCTATTGATATTGTGTTAGACTATTTGGTGTGGATGCGGGAAAGGGGACGGGGTGCTGAGGTGTCTTCGGGGAACTCGGGGAACACCGCCCCCCTCGTGAATTTTCGGGGATTTCGGGGAATTTTCCCCTCTCTCACCGATTCATGTGATTGGCCCATTTTTATTTTTATTTTTTTTTATTAACCTTTATCCAATAAAAAAGGAAGGGGGAATGGGGGAATTGGGGGAAGGCATTTCCAAACTTTGGGGGAGGAGAAGGGGGAAATGACGTGGCGCTGACGTGGCACTTGGGGGAGTTGGGGGAAAGGGGAGGCACACCATATAGTCTTAGTTTACTCCTTACAAAGTAATGTCTATTTAAATACTTACTTACCTCTAGAAATTTGTTGTTAATTTATTTTTGAAAAAACAACCAAAATAATCAAATGTTGATTATGATATTTTAACTGGTAGTAAGCCCCTACCCGTTGCGGCAACAAGGTAAGGAGCTGGGCTAAAACCGTGTCAAGTAACACTAATGCCACACAATCACCGACCATCAATACCAAAAATAAAACCAAACGAAAACTAGACGTAAAGATGAACGTAAAACATAGAAAACAATAATTAAGCAAAAGGTGAAAGGTTTAAAGTGGGATGACGTGTGTTTTTTTAATGGCTATGAAAGTTAGTTGTTGGTGGTTGAAAAGTGAAGATGGAAGTTGAAGGGTTAAGGAGTTTAACACCTAGGCGTTTTCACTTGTTTACAAGCTCCTTGGACGGTGTATATAAAATTATTTCATGTGGTTGTCACTCCACAAATCATGACATCATTTATAACAGAGTAAAAATGTAAACAAAAACATCTAGTGTCTAAAGCTCATGAAAAGTAGTCATGTCCTACCACAAACCATAGTGGGTTGGTGAAAGCCACTTTCACGTTGCACCCTTTTCATAATACTCACTACCTTCGCCCTCACCAAACTCACACCACTCGCATATATTATGTATATAAATAAACATATACTTATGACAATATTATTCTAGAAAAAAAAAATAGTGATAAAGAGAGACTTGGTTGTCCCTATTTAAGCTCACTACTCTTATCTTAAACAAACTCCACTATTGCTTCAACTTTTTCTCCCCTTTCATTCATGGGTTCACAAAAAATGAGCATTCAATTATTATTTTGGTTCCTAGTCTTGACACTTGTGTCAGTGTGTCACGTTACATCGGGTGCAAACGACAAGGACAAGGAAGAGTGCGCGGAGCAATTAGCAGGACTAGCCACATGTTTGCCATACGTTGGAGGCAACGCGAAGTCTCCAACACCAGATTGTTGTAGTGGCTTGAAACAAGTATTGAACACCAACAAGAAATGTTTGTGTGTGGTGGTAAAAGATCGTAATGATCCGGATTTAGGCTTAACGATTAACGTCACTCTCGCATTAGGCCTCCCTAATGTGTGCCATGCCCCTGCCAATGTTACAAAATGTCCTGGTAAGTATCATTCATATAGCTGTATATAATAAAAAAAAAGATAACTAATATGCATGTATCTTAAATTCATTATGTTATGCAATGCAGAACTTCTCCATTTGGCTCCCAATTCAACGGATGCACAAGTTTTCTATCAATATGGGCACTCTTCTGGTGTTGCTCCGGCTAGTAGCCCCATGCCTAGTGCTAACGCTCGCGGTGGATCAATTGCTAGACGACCTAGCAGTGGCACAACTGGGACGGGAACAACGTGGTTGAAACGAGAAGTCATGCTTATGGGAGTCGTGTCGTGCATATTAACTTCAACTTTTGTTATGTAATTGTCTAGTTACTTGATCACATTTGTACGTTTGTGTAATTTTATCGAGTGTACCATTAAATAATATTATACATTTCGGTTTGAAATGGATTTTAACTTGCACAAGATTTTATTTGCAACGGTAACCGTTAAGTTATAATTTATAGTTGTATTCTAAAAAAAATTATATAACTTAAACAAGATTTCATTTACAACTGTTATCATTAAGTTATGACTTCTACTTGTATTCTAAATAAATTATATAAAAAACTTGATGTCGTCTTGAATCATAGTGATACCATAACATATGGTCTATTATACTAACCAATGTTGCTTGTTCTTTTTACACGAGCGAAACAAATTTGTTTTTTTAGTGAAAACTTCTCGAAAGGCCATCCTTATTAGATTACTATCAAGCATTCTGTGTAAAGTCATGATCTTGATATTCACGAGTGACAACGATATATGATTCGCCAAGTCATGATCTTGATATTCATGAGTGACAACGATATATGATTCTCCATTCGTATCACACACGTCAATTCTCCATCTCAAAACCAAACGAACGGGTAGTTCAAAACATGGTTTTGAAACCCGGACTGGCCGGTCCGACTGGTCGAACCGTGAAACGAACCCTGGCCGGTCCAGGTCGACATGTTGGACCGCCTGAGCAATGACCCAGAGGTTAACCCGGTGGCCCGACGGTCGGACGGGAAATTTCAGATTGAACCGTTCTTTTTTGGGTTTCGATGCTGTTTTGGGCTGTTTTTGTTGGACCAGGTTGGACTGGTGAACCGTCAGGGGCTTCGGTTCTGAAAACATTGGTTCATAAACGCATCCAACACTTTCCTAACACTTTCCCTAAATTGACCCTTGACTTTTAACTTTGACTATTTCCAATAGAATTTGGGTTTTTTGACTTTAAACCGGGTCGGGTTCGTTCAGAATCTTGAACCGCTCCATATCCCAAGCTTTATACGTCTCCTTTGTTCCTTTGATCATATCAATTTATTCATTCAATCTTTAAAAGATCTTGAGGTAATCTATTTGTTTGTAATAGATTTTTGAGGTAATCTATTTGGGTGTTTTTAATAGGGTTCCGGTTCTGTGATCATAGATCTAATTACTTGAAGATCGTTGCTTTGTTGATTCAACCGACTCAAGTCTTCGATAGAAACATCAAACAATCATCATGCTTACTCGAGTTTTTGGAAAACCTAAGCAACAACCTAATGCTGTAACATCATTAGACAAACTAAATGAGGTAAAGATCGTTTTTTTTATGGATTAAATAGATTTATATCTTGTATGTATAGTCTTTTTAAGTACTTTTATGATCTGAATTATCTTCTTTTTATGATGATGTTTTTTTATTCAAGATTTAAACTATATTGATTGCTTTGAAGTATTTTCTTACCTGTTTATTGGATTTTTTTTTTTTTTTTTTTTTTTTTTTGCGTGGTATGATGATTGATGATCCAATTACTTAGGGGCCGTTTGTTAGCCTCGTAATGATTCCATTTAGAGGCTGCCTTTGAATGAAAATTTTACCCTTTTACCCATTCATCTGTGTTCGTAACCCTTAGCCGGCCACTCACGTGTCACGCACCACTTCCTTAATCCACCACCACCAACTAGTCAGGCCGAACTAAGTCAAGCCTCTTACTGGTTTAGAGCCTCTTACCCGATCAGACCTCTTAATGGTTCAGATATTGCCAGACAACACCTTAATGAATAATAGTATTATGCACTTGGTTTTTAAAGTGGTTATGGAACTCAGGGATAGGATTGTGAATTTGCTAGCTGTAATATCGACATAGTACAAATGCAGCTGTGCAGGTATAACAAGCTTGATTTTGAATATAGAGTCGTAAATGATACAAAATTTCCAGTTAGACGTATTTCTTCTAGCATAAGTGCATAACATCACCTATTGAAATAATGAATATCAAGACATGTAACGTTTGAGATTAAATTAACCAAGAGCCTGTATATTGTATCATGAAAGAAAAGAGAAGATGATGATAATATGTGTTTCTTGAAAGAATATATATGTTGAATGTTTATTCATTTGCCGCATGTTGTTCTTTTGCAGACACTTGAAATGCTGGAAAAGAAAGAGAAAGTACTTTTGAAGAAGGCTTCTGCAGAGGTGGAGAAAGCCAAGGACTATACTAAAGCAAAGAACAAAAGGGGTATAGTTAGAAATTTATTTATTTTTTTATACACAAAGCAATAAGTTGCTTCATTAGTCTTTCTGCTGCACGATTATATGATTCACACAAAGAGGAATGATGCATGTGACGTATTTGTGTACTTTTCGTTCATTTTGCTGCCGATAAGACTGTTTTAGAATAATATTATTAGTCATTTAACAGATAAAAAACTTGTGGAATTATTGAGTTGTGATATTATTATTAGTATATTTTTGGATGTTAAACAGCGGCAATACAATGCTTGAAGAGAAAGAAACTCTATGAACAGCAAATTGAACAACTTGGGAACTTCCAGTTACGTATTCATGACCAGGTGATTTAATATTTTAGTGATGTCAAATTAATATGAATCTTTAAGGATTGTTCATGTACAACATTTTTAACATTAATTATATTTAAAAATTGAATATCAGATGATTATGCTAGAAGGTGCAAAAGCCACCACCGAGACTGTTGATGCGTTGAGAACTGGTGCATCAGCAATGAAGGCCATGCAGAAGGCAACGTGAGTTGTACCCTCTGCTTATCTTTATTTTATGCTTTAACAGTTATACTATGAGGTTAAAAACCAATAATCCTTGGTTGAGGTGACTTCAGACCGTTTACCAGAAAATGGCTCAGTTTCGGTTATAATACCTATCATTTTGCAGAAACATTGATGATGTCGACAAGACTATGGATGAGATAAATGAACAAACGGAAAATATGAAGCTAATTCAGGAGGCATTGGCAACACCAATGGGTGCCGCTGCTGATTTTGATGAGGTACCAATCCCACTTTTTATTACTATTTACTAGGTCGCGAAAAACATTGAAATTTCAAGGTAAAGCAAAATTATCTACTTACCCTTTCTTTGACCTAAGTAAATATTTGGTCATTTTATATAGTAATTTGCTAAATAATGAAACACAAATATGATTATTACAATTTTTAAATAGCAAAAGCACATCTGCACCCTATCTTCTGCAACCAGTTTTATTATTGAAGTATCCGGTTCTGCATCAATATCATATAACCACTTCAAAGTGCAGATCCAAATTCTTTTTAAAAATTATTTGGTATTTGAAGTCCATTTTGGAGAAAAAGGTAAAAGTGAGAAAGAACAATATGTCAAATTGTAACTGAAGATCTGTTACTTTTTTTTTTCCAATCAGGATGAACTCGAAGCTGAACTTGAGGAACTAGAAGGAGCTGAGTTGGAGGAACAGCTTCTTCAACCTGCCACAACCGCTCCTGCTGCTCCAGTGCACATGCCAACTGGCAGTCAACAAACGCGTCCACCTCCTCGCCAAAACACTGACGAGGAAGATGAACTTGCTGCATTGCAAGCAGAAATGGCACTTTAAAGGTAAGTTGCCTTGTGGATTAGGTGGAAACATGGGCAGATTGGTTAACATGTCAAAACAGGTCAAGTTGTTTTATAGTACGGGTCAAAACATGGGCAGGTTGGTTAACATGTCAAAACTGGTCAAAGGTTCTTTTATATAGTATGGTTATAATATGGGTCAGGTTGACCCACAAATACTTTCAAATACTATCATTTTCTAAGATGTTAAAATGTGTTAATTATATGATCACAAAAACCATTTTGACTGAAGATAGACATTGGACGACTTTCAACCTGTGAGCCATTTGACTTCCCTTAGCTAAACCTTTTCATTTGAGATAAGCCTGACCAAAATTGACTCATGCACAAGTAAACGGGGTCAAAACTGTGAGCGTTAATTATTTATTGATTCAATTGCAACAGAAGTCTATTTGCAGATGGCTGGAGATGTACTCAAAAACAGAATGAGAAACAGAAGAATGTGTTGCATTATATCTTGTACAGTTGTGATTTGAGTGTTGTATTATACTAAAGGTTATAAAGGACCATTGAGCATAGTTCTCACTTACATTACCTATGGACAATCACACCAGCAAAGAAAACAGTCACTATAGTTCTCACTTCTCACTTCTCACAATGAATAAATTAGTTTGATGGCTTTTCTGTACAAATATACACGTGTAAAAATATAAATAATTGATAAAAAAAGTAAACAATTTAGATTTAGAGGGTGTTTGAGATTGAGTTTGAAAATGCAAAAGTGCTTTTCGTTAGAAGTGCTTATTGGCTTATTATTTTTTGAAAATGAGTTTTAAAAAAAATGTTTGGATTAACTTTTGGGATGAGAAACGTCAAAAAGTCAATAGATTGTTTTTTTAAGTGTTTCGCTTAACTTATTGTGAATATTGGTTGTATAGAAGGTAGATTTTTATTTTTTATTTTTTAAATAAAAAATCAGGATTTCTAAATTCTCAAAAACATCTTTTCCACCCTTAAAAACCAAAGTCAAAACAGAAAGTGATTTTGGGTTACACAAACAACTTATTGACTTCTTGAAAAAGTCAATAAGTCAATAAGTTGTTTTGAAACTCAATCCCAAACACCCTCTTAGATTTGTTATTTACAGTAGAGTAAATAGCCAAAACAGTTGTGATTTGGGCCATTTTATGAGTCCAACTCAAAATCAAAATAATTGCTTGTACAGTCTCTTGAGTTTCACGAAATAGGCCAAAACAGTCCAATTACTTAACGGGGTTTTAACTCAACATTTTTAAGTCAGGGGTAAAATCGTCAACTACCTCTAATATTTTAACCAGACTTTTATGTTGGCTCTTCTTCCCCAATTGTCTTCTTTCCCATCTCACCAACGCAGATGGAGCTTCTTACTGATTCTATCGAGCTTTCGATTTCGATTTGGATCTAATTTAATCTCACCCTTTATCTCTCTTAACCCCCCTCCCCTAAAACCAACACACACACTACTGCAAACTAGAGAGAGGGAGTAGAGAGAGAAAGTGACTGATAGAGAGAGAAGAGATCAGAGGGAGAGAAGCAAGAGAGAACTGAAGAGAAAGAAAGAAGAGAGAGAAATTCTGACGTCGATAGTGTCGATGCAGAGCTTAACATCTGTTGATTTTTCGTATAGGGTCGCCTTCTTCTTCCGTGAGCTTTTGCTTGTTATTGGACTGCTTCTCTGCTCTATTGCCTTTGCTGTTGCAGCGATAAAAAAAGCTCGATCTTTAAAGCGAGCTAGTGAAGCTCGAGCATGGAAGCTTACAGCTTTCCAAAGATTTTATGATAATGTTATTGACAGTTTAAAATAAGGCAACATTATTGGTAAAAGGGGAGCTGGAATTGTTTACAAAGGCGTAATGCCAAATTAACAACGAGCTTGTAGCTGTTAAGAGATTACCGATTATGAGCCGTGGTTCAGCCCATGATCATGGGTTCAATGCTGAAATCCAGACTCTAGGGAGGATTAGACACCGGTACATTGTAAGATTGTTAGGATTCTGTTCAAGCCATGAGACAAATCTAATGATTTATGAGTACATATGCAGAAACGTTTCTGCTGCTGTTGTTGGCTAGAAAGGCGGTGCCGGTGGGTGGAACCCCAAATCCGATCGCCGGTGTAAAGGTAAGAGGGAGGTGAGGAAGAGGAGAGCAGGGATATGAGGAAGTAAAGAACAAGGGTGTTTTTGGCTATTTACTCTAAGTTTTAACGCAGATGGACAATTTGCCCCTGACTTAACGAGATTGAGTTAACCTCGTTAAGTAATTGGACTGGTTTGGCCTATTTCGTGAAACTCAAGGGACTGTTCAAGCAATTATTTTGATTTTGGGCTGGACTGGCAAAATGGCCCAAACCACAGGGACTGTTTTGGCTATTTACTCTTTATTGTATTATTGGTTACAATTAAAATGTTAAATGTGGCGGGTTGACGAGATAAATTCGTTCAACTCAAACACGATCTATATATTTATTTGTGTAAAAAGTCAAATCTAACCTATACACATTAAAATTGTGTAAGCCATACACAACCATCTTTAACTTATTTTATCTAAACGTGTGAAACAGATTAAGTAAAAGTGTTAATCATTGTGTGTCACCACTACATAGACATCGTTTTTGACACTACACTGTAATCACCTTCAATGATGTTCCCACCTCCATCATCCACCGCCGCATTGCTGCTTCCATCACCTACCACCGTTGTGGTCACCACCACACGTCACCTCCACTACTAGCAAACGTTATCATCGTTGCCACTGTCGCCACCATTTCATCATTGGCGTTGTAACAGTCATCGTCACAACTGCAGGCACCATCGCAATTCCGCCGTCACCACCCTGCCATCACTATCACAACCGAAACTACCAAGACCACCAGCCCTACCACCGACTCCACTTCCCTTGCCACCACTCCACCCGTCGCCACTAGCATTTGGAAAGAATATACCAATTGAATCCACTTTAATTAAAGTTCATTTTGACCCGTTACCTAACTCCAACTTTTACGCAAGACTTAACCATGGTTGCAGAACTCGCTAGGCACTACCAACTCGGCTGACTTGGGAGTTGCGAGTACTCGGCCTTGTCAGGCGAGTACTCGGGGGTCAAGTCGGCCTATGCGGGGAGTACTCGGAATATTTGGTCAACTCAGCTATACTCGATTACCCACCGTTTTAGCGAGTACTTGGCGAGTAATCGGTTAGGTTAACTCAGACGACTTTGCAAACTATGGACTTAACTAATAATAACAATTTATATATATAATTTTTCTTAGAGAATAGACTCTCATGATTAGGCTCTCATGATTTTCTTACAACATTAGTTAAGTCCATAGCTGCAAAAGTCGTCCGAGTTAACTGATTACTCGCCTCGCCAAGTATAATAGTATACAATCCAACAAAATTGTCACACATGATCTTGTTATCCACAAAATCTTTTCTAAACGGTAACAACTACCATACCATACCACAAACTCACAAAGACACACACATCTTGTTATCCACAAAATTGTGAATGCCAAAAACTTAAGGGGCAAGACAGAAAATATCCCAAAATAGAAAGACTACCCATCTACTTCAACGTAACCGCATGTTATATATAGACGTCATATGATGACCAGATTACATTGGTGCTTATGGGCGGTGGTTGTTGACCACCATACTTCCACATCATCCCACCGCTAATCTCCATCTCTCCTCTCTCTCTCTCTCTCTCTCTCTCACACACACACACACACACACTGATAGACACCACAACCACGTACAGATACATCAGCATCAACATCAGTGGTGACCAAAAGGTGAACAAAGATAACAATATATAGTTTACTTTCTTAAATACCACGCATATCAATATTCTTCAGCTGGGTTGCTTTATCTTTACGATAATCTTTACAACTTACTTTCTAAATTCAAGCATTGCGTGCACACACACACAATTGAATTAAAGAATCTTGATCATTGAGGGTGATTCAAAAGACTGACTTTTGTATGTTTTGAGGTTATTAAAGAACTGAATCAAGACTTTTGTTGAATCTCGATATATATATATATATAGTATCCATCGATCATGGATAATGATGATGAGGTGGTGGCTTTAGGGAAAGGGTCTGTCTTCTTTTATGGTGTGGGTCATGTGCTCAATGACATAACTGCTGCCTGCTGGTTTACTTATCTTTTGCTCTTCATGACTGATATTGGATTATCCCCCAGGTGTGTGTGTGTGTTATCATAATTTTTTATGGTTTATGTTTTTAAGGTTAAGGTTGATTAATATTGAAGTATTGTTTTGATTGTTTTTTTTTTTTTTTTATAAGGGATGCTGCTACTGTCATGCTTTCTGGGCAGATAGCTGATGGATTCACAACTATTTTTGCTGGTGAACTGGTATGTTAATTACAAAATCATATCATTAAATTAAATTGTTCATGAATAGTGCTGGGTGGGGGACGCGTTCGATTTAGAACCGGTTTTTGTTGAGAACACTGAGAACCGCATAAAAGCATTTTTACGTAGTGCGTTAATGATTTAATGTAATATTGGGGTGGGCATTTATGTAACCGTTCTTTTGTATCGCACTTATGGTGCTCGGAGTGCAATCGGGATGAGGTTCCATGTAGGCAAATGCAATTTTTGATATTGGGATGGTCGGCATGTTGTTACCGATTGAAGTGAAATTTCGTGAAGCGTAGTTTATAAGATCAGGATGGACGGGAACACCATCGCCCATCCGGACTAACCCAAATTGGTCATCCCGAATGGTTTTTCCGATCATATACTATCATCCCTAAAAGCAAAAGGTATAAGTGCATTATGCGATTCTCGCCGTTCTCAATGTTTTCTTGGTTCTCGATTCTCGAATGAATGGCACTCCACACTCTTCAATGTTGGTATAATGGTAAAAGTTAGGGATATTTAGGTAATATTACATTAATTTTGAAGTCAACTTAATGGTTGCTTTGTAAAGGCTGAAAATGGCATATTGTTAGGGATGTTTCTTGCTTGCTTCTCAAAAAGTCAGAAATACCCCCCAACTTAACGAGATAAGTTAACTGGGTTAGTGTCAGGGACGAATGTGGCAAAAAATCAAAAGCCTACGGACCCAGATTTAAGACGTTTGGGTTTTGGACTGAAGTGGCAAAAGTGACCAAACCTCAGGGACGATTTTGGCTATTAACTCTTTGTTTTAATGTTGTACATGTTTTAGAAGAATTGACTAACTTACTGTAACATGGTATACCCACCAAATTAGCTATGTGTCAGTTGTGTACAAAGTTCATAAATGTATAGGACTGATGGCATTGATGTTTGTCGTGTAAAGTAGTTGATGAGTACTTTACAACATTTTATCAGTAATTAATAGAGGCTGCGCACTGAAATTTGCCTATCTAAAAAAACAAAATAGAGGCTGCGCGTGAGTACAACGGTTTTTTCATAAAAAGAAAACGAAAATCCTAATATTGAAACAACTATGAAACTTGGTTACTGTTTATTGACAATTATGTTATGACTTACAAGTCTAATATTTGGCCAAAATAATCGGTTTAAACATACATCTGAATACGACAGTTAAGGCATGTATGTTTGTGGGGTTCAGAATCTTCTAATGATATATTTTGATTTTGTGGTATTTAGTGATATATGGTATCATTTTGTGAAAGATTTAACATCAACATGTGTTGGTTGTTTGGTGGACTTGTTGTAGATAGACAGGTTCGGGACATTTTAAAATATGGCATGGGGCAGGGTCGATTCTGGTAGCAGTTTCGTTTTCTTCGGTGTTTGGAAGCTGTGTTCCATGTCTTATTTTCGGCAACGTATCCACAACCTTGCAAACAATTGGTTACAGTTTTTTCGCAGCCGTCTTCAATGTGGGATGGGCGGCTACACAAGTCTCACACATGTAATCGTTGTCGTTTGTTTATAGCATCCCCCCCCCCCCCTCTCCCTTTTCTTGATTTTCCCATCTTGAACCTTGGTTAATCAATGTAGGTCTATGGTAAATTGCATAACCCTTCATTCAACAAGTAGGGTCGTTATGACTAGTTGCCGGAATGCATTTTCGATGGTAAGCAACTTTTTAAGAAATAAATCATTTGTTTTTATATAAAACAGCTTTATGATACTAAAGTTGTTGTATCGTTAATACGATACCCCTTGTCAGCTTCCAACATCTGACGGTCTAACTCGCTAACGAAGTTAGACCTGTCATACGCAAGGGAGCTGAGAGAGGTCCATGAATGACCACTTATGTCTTTTTTTTTCTTTTAAAAATGTGTTTGAAGGTTGCCAACCTCAGCTTATATGCCATTGCCTTTGTGTCTTCCATGTTAGCCCTTCACAAACGATAAAAGATATTGAAAATCAGGTATTGAGATGAAGAATTGTGCTCACTCGTGTTTTTGTTTGCTTTTTATTGTATTAAGTCTTTGTAAATGAACAGTATCGCTGGATTGCATACTTGTCGATATTCGTTGGGTGTTGCTTTGTGGTTGTGTTTCACATTGGGACAAAAGAGCCGAGGTATGTGTTACAAAGGGACAAAATTTGAACTTCAACTTAGTGCGAATTTTCAGGTTCTAAATACTTTTAACTTGTTTGTAGATTGAAGGAAGACTCTACTAAAGGGCATGGTTATCAAAAGATATCATGGACTTACTGGTTTAAGAAAGTTCTATACTATCAAGTTGCGCTTGTCTATGTTTTCACCCGGCTAATTACCAATGTGTCTCAGGTTTGGTCTCGTAAACCTGTTATTTTCATGTATAACGAAAGTATAAACAAGAATCCCGAAGGAATAACTTTCATTTATCATTGTGTAATGTAGTCATTTCTCGCATTCTATGTCATCAACGATCTACGAATGGCCCAATCTTCTAAAGCACTGGTATGTACTTGTATAGTTTATATGAGGTTCACGATAGATTTTTTTTTATTTTTCTTTCTTTTTCGTATCCTGTTTATCATGAAACATGATTTGCTTTGTTGAATTTTAATTTGTAGCTCATTTTAATGTTTTATGTGGTTTTTTGTTAGATTCCAGCCCTGATCTACATTTGCAGCTTTATCGTCTCCATCGTGCTACAGGTCCCCTTTCAAAACTTATTTCATGATATTACTATTTATGCTTGTTGACTTTCGACAGTCAAAGCGATCCGGTTTTAGATTTGAATTTGAGCAGCTAAATATAGTTTAAGAAACAATCTTCACACACATTAGATTCTTAACAAGCGACATTATAGTATCGATGTTGATGTTAACTCATAAACATGTTTTTTCATATATATTTTACATTTTAAAGGTACTGGTTTTGACTCTACAAAGTCAAAAGATTTTGATTTAAATATGTAATGTTCTGATTTGTGTTGTCTAGGAGCTCACATGGAGCAGCCAACGATTAAAAGTTTTCTTTTCCATTGGAGGTGTTTTGTGGATACTTTGTGGCTCAACAATCTTCTTTATGCCAAGCAACATGAAGAATATCATGTACTTTCTTTCATTCATCATCGGCATCGCTAATGCTCTCATATCGGTACAACACTTTCTTGGCACTATTTGAGTCAATCGCGTAAAAGGGCAACTAACATTGATCTAGTTTTTGTTTTGGTTCGACACTTGCCTGAAACAGAAATTGGACCAAAAGTGGTTAACTTATTATGCAACTAATTCATATTGTTCTCTTTTCAACATTGTTAATAGTAGTATATAATATGATAGGTCACTGGAGTAAGCATGCAAAGCTATCTAGTCGGCGAAGATGTCAAAGGCTGCGCGTTTGTGTATGGATCATTGAGCTTCCTCGACAAGGTGTCGTGTGGGCTTGCTTTATGGGTTCTGGAGTCGTATCAAAGTAATCCCTCGTCACGTTTAAACTTTTAAATATCTCACCATATATAGAAAGTGAAACTAATCCAATTCTTGTTATTTTGTAGACACCTCGACAGCCCTGAAGGATTGCAACCCAAAGTGCTCTTGCTTTTCGGTTTCAAGATACGGGTTTGGTCTTGTACCTGCGGTTTGTGCACTCGCGGCAGTGGTTGTGACATGTACCATGAAGCTCGAGAAACGCGTTTAAGACCTTTGAAGGTTCCCCTTTTGGAATAGGGTTGGTCTGGTCAAGACACAAGTTGTTGACCTCTTATCTAGCTTGAACCACATATTATTGGCTCATATGTTTTAAACCCGATTCAAATTATTAATTTTTGCCTATCAACATTCAACAAACTTGATTAACAATGAAGGGTGGAAGCCTAAGCTATGAAAGTATTATTAATTTCTAGTGATTTTTTGTTAAATTGGTACACAATTTGGCTGGTTGAACACGTGATTAAGGCTCGTCAGTGTCAAGGTAAAGGGTGCAACTAAAGGCACGTACTACTTTAAAACTTTAGCTTTTTTGGTGTTGGCACGGCTGAGGGATTCTTTTGGATCCACTTGTTTTCGTAGCCACTATCCGTAACCATTATCCGCTATAAAAGCAAATATAATGAGTGAATTACGTTCGATAACTTTTCCTTTATTTTAAAACGACTCGATTCAAGAAGCAACCATTACAGTGATTATTCGTTTTGACCCGAACTCATTTTGGTTTAATTCTAGTTTGGCCGAACCTAGTTTGTTTTGTTGGTTGACCCATTCGATCATTTGACCGAACCTAGAAGAGGCGAACCTGATGTAAAAAGAAGAACACCTGATTATTTCTTGTAAAGTAATATTCACGACAGTGGTTGAATCGATGTTTTGATCTAATAAACATCCGCCAAAGTTCTTCATTGGTAGAATGGGCTAAGGCCATAAGGTGTGGTCACTGTCTTAGTCACACCACTACCCTCCACGTCATCGCCACATCACTATACCTTCATCACCAACCTAGGGGTGTGGTCACTACCCCTTTAATTGTATAGGACAAAATAACTCAAACCAAAAAGTGGACCGTGAGGATCTTCACGTCACTCACGCGTAATGACGGTGGGGCCGGTGTTCCGTGAGGTCACTACGCTCTCACACGCCTCTCACGGGTACCACACCCTATGGTCAATAAAATCCTGGTCAGTAATCTTTATTATTATTTATTTTCCAAATTAAAGTTAATTTTTATGTGTAATTGATTTTGTACACTTGAATTCTCAAAACCTTGACCAAAGGACCATGCAATCCTGCTAATGGCTAGGTCTAGTTATGAATGGTCAAGGCAGTATGAACCCACACCAGTTCCCATCTTTGGTTGTTTTGAACCCAGTCAAAACCGATATCCGCCAAAATGAAGCAGTTACATCTTTAAGTTTTTTTTTTTTTTTTTTTTTTTAATAAGGTGTAGATTATTGGAAACCCCTTTCTTCCCAAGTTTGAATCCCTCCCCCACACGCCGGTCCCTTTCAAACCTATTGGGTACATTTTATTTCGCTGGACGGCGGGATTCGAACATGGTACCTTTCGGGCAGGAACCCCCTAAGGGAAAACCTTCCCACCTCCGCCGTAACCACAGGGCTACAACATTATTGGCGGTTACATCTTTTTAAGTATGAGATTGGACTCTTTCAGTCCAAAAAAAACCAAGGACCGAGCCTGATCGGTTACAAAAAGTCGTTTTTATAAATGGCATTTGCTATTTAATAATTATAGATAGACAAAAAAAAGACATACTTACTTGGTAATGAAGTCATTGGATTGAATGAATACATTGCTTTCAAGTTGCCTCAGACGTCGCTTATCCATCTTTTTTTGCATCCTCTTTTCAAGTAATCATAGTCGTCACAATACATTTTTGAATAGTCAGCAAATAAGTTCATCCACACTTTCAAAAATATTTTATATATATCATTTTCCAAGTCATCTTCTATTCGTAGCTTCTTTAAGGGTCATGTTACTTGAAGAGTATTGGGATAATCCTATAAAAATATCGGTAACGGGGTCTTACAATAAAAATATAAATTTATATTTTAGAAAAACGGTTTGAAAAAACTACTCGGTAGAAAGATTTATTAATGCGTCATTTCAGGCGTTGTTTGGTAGTCTCTTAATGATTTCATTAAGAGGCTATCTCTGAGTCCGTTAAAGATAGAGTGTCTTTGGTTTACTTAAAAAATACATCTTAATTGTTTATGAAGCCTTTTAATTGGTAAGTTTTAGAAACATACTGACTTATTAAGAGACTACATTTTAATAGGTTAGGCTTCTTAATGGCTCACCACAAGTTTGCCAAATTCCAAACAACGCCTAGTCATTTAGATTGTTTAACAATTTTTTTTGTCATATCAATATATATTTTTTCTATTAATAATAACATTTAGAGTACGGTCTGCGGTTTTTTATGTATAGCTTGCACCTTAACTTTTAGCATTGACACTTGCAACCCTCAACTTTCTAAAAACTTTGTAAAATGGCATCCCCCCCACCCTGGGCCGAGTTTTATGTGCTTATATTATTTTTACGTACGTGTTGATAGAAATTCAAAGTGGTTACATTTTAATGTAAACTTTTTTTGAAAATGAGTCAGGTCAAACATGATTTATTTTCATTAAATGATATAAATTCGAGTCGCTACCCCAACACGCAGTAGTTTGCTTACTACTTAGAATAGTTTTAAGACCGTCGCACCACAACAGGGGGGCCATTTAACTAGTTTTTCTATTAAAAAGTGTAGCACAGATTAAAGTTTTAGTTTTAAGCTCTAAATAACAGCTTTAGCTTTGCGCTAAAAGTATTCAAATCACGTGTCGGATTTTCTTAATTATTTTTAGGCTAATAAAAATTAATATATTTTGTTTGTTACGTAAACACATAAAACGAATGATGTGAAGTGTAAATGCTTAGGGCTTCTTCACTTTCACCATAAGCTTTTTGAGGGAATAAAAGGTCCAATTTAATGCTTTGAAGCAAGTTCAAATCAAAACAACAAAGGCTCCTCAACTTATAAAAACCCACAAACTTATTCTATTACAAAAGTCTTAAAAAGTTTCAATTCTACATATATATTCTTAAGGTTTTTTTTTATATTCGAGTACTAATTTCTAAGTGCGAGTAGGATGAAATTTAAGCTCACGCCTTGCAACGGTACGTAACATCATCATTCATTAACTTGATTTTAGATAATGAAAATATGTTAAACCTTTGTAATTTAATAATATATAATCAAACCAAGTTTAGAATATCAAGTATATCATTTTGTGATACTTAAAAAACCATATTTGTTGGTTTGATTTTTGGAAACATTTCATTCATGTGCAATCAATATTCTTGTAATGGGTAAATAGAAATTAAAAGCTAAAAGAAAAATGCGAGTAATGTAATCATAATTATTAGAAATGAAACATTTGATATTTCAGAGTTTGATTGAGAATATCTAAAAATAAAAAAGTTTAGAGAGTGACACACGAAATATGAAATAGTTTAGTGTTTAATCCACAATAAAAAATCTTTAAAATAATCACATATAAAAATAACATATTTGAATAAACTTTTTTAATATTGTAAAATTTGGAGGAATCAACAAAAAAAAAAAAGGCTAAGAATTTGCAATTACAAATTGAACCTAAACTTTCACATAATAAAAAGTGTAAATTTAGAAGTAGGATTTTGAGTATATATTAGCCATTAAATAAAAACAGAATGGAAAATTGTTTAATTGTTTATGTGGAAACGGGTTTGATCCCAATATTTTTATATGTAAAGAGTGGGGTGTGTATAGGTCAGTTTGGCCCCAAAAGGTCAAACTCATAGCCATAACCGAGATGTCAGTTTGGCCGTTCAAAAAAAAGTTAATGGATAACCATAACCGATCAGACGAAAGGTTATGACGATAAGGTTACAACGAATTAGCTATCAGCCGGTTAACCATGAATTGGGGCTAGCTAAATTAGTTCAAAATAATATTGTTGAGTATTAATTATTTGAGACATGTACCGTAAACTGACTAAATTATCAATCATAACCATGAAATTTCAAAAATTGACAAAGTCAAAATATTCATATGAGTTTGCTTCACATGATTTGCATTGCATTTTTTGTTGAGAAAAAGAAAACTGGTGAGTAGTGGTTATCTTAGGCATTCTTTTGGGCAACATTGTATTCATATAAAGATAATTTGACGAGTCACTTATAAACATGATATTAACTTATAGTATTTCCTTTTTATTTCCAACATTTATTTACTTCTTATCATTTTTGTAGCTGCCAAACACAGCCCACCAAGCTCATTGGAAATAGATGTTCGTGAAGAGTATGCCAATGCCTTTAGAACACAATCCTACATTGACTTTTGGACTCGAGTCCTTGACTTGGCCCATGGTGGTTCAACCATAAACCAAACCGTTAGCTCCGTTGCCGCAGCCCGGCTCCCATCCTATCGATTATTCGCCGAAAACCTACTCGACCCCGACCAACCCACCGTCACCCAAATCCTCACCTTGGCTAAACACAAAACCGAAAACCACTCCCTCTTGTCCGATTACTTCTCCGAAACCGCCAACGCTTTTATCGTTTGTGGGTCACTTTTACAAGATATCGACCGTTTGCGAACCAAATACCGATCTTTAAAAACCGCTTTAAAGTCGATGGACACTACCAAAGTACCATTCGTAGGCAGTTGCCCGATTATAGAAGCCCGGTTAGTGGACTTCTCTAACGCGTTTAACCCGTTTATGATCCCCAAATCTTCTCCTCGCGGAGTTCAATCCGTTCAAGTTGCTTGCTTTAACTTACTTAAACGGCTCGAGCTAAGCCGTGACAAGGCTCAAGCCAAGCTCAAAAGGATCAAAAACATCAAACAAGGCTCAGCCGTTACTCTAGTGGCTTTAACCGTTTCTATAACCGTTATCATTGTGACTCATGCTCTCGCGGCTCTTGTAGCTGCTCCCGGGATTATAGTTGCAACGATGGAGTTTGGGTCGAGTCGTAAGCTGGGTAACTTGTATGCTCAGCTCGATGTCGCGGCTAAGGGAACATACATATTAAATAGAGACTTGGACACGGTGAGCCGATTAGTAGCTCGGCTAAGTGATGAGCTTGAGCATATGCAAACATCAACCAAGTTTTGGCTCAAGAGAGGCCACAAACGGGTTCAAAGTATGGAAGAATTCGGTCGACAGTTAAAGAAAGATGATACGAGTTTTCGAGAACAACTTGATGAGTTAGAGGAGCATTTGTACTTGTGTTTCATGACCATCAATCGAGCAAGAAACCTTGTTATCAAGGAGATTTCAGGTTCTAGTTTGGTTACGTGATTCGATAACTTATTATCTTTTATATGATTTCTTGTTCATTTCGTAACCATAGTATTTGACATCGTGTATGAAAACAATCATTGTACTTGCAATTTCCTAAATATAACAATTTACTTACAAAATATTAACACTGTGTAAACTTTAAATAAAAGTACAAACATTAGTTTTTTTTTAATAACAAGATTTGATATCATTTCATCATAATAATATAAAACCAAGTTACATCTGGATAATAGGTAAGCGAGCAACAAGCTGCGCCAAATAGTTGGAAATTATAATGATTGTTTCGATTCAAGATATCAAATACAATGGTCACAAGAGTAATATTAATGCCCTCTTGGTCTTGTAAAGAATGAGAAATTTAAAGTACATACAAACTCAACTATAAATGACGGTTTGCATGTATATATCTCACATATAGAGTAAAGATCAAATACATATAGTTTTTTTGTAAGAACTGTGAGAATCAAAGGGGGTAAAAAAAATTTATTTTTTTTTTAGAATTTTTTTTTCCCATGTGCTTAAACATTCTTTCTAGATGAATAATACAAAAAAAAAATTTTAAAAAAAAATTTTTTTTAGTGTAATTACGTCATTAAGGTAAATACATTAGTTTACACTAGAGTAATTATGTAATTACTCTACACGTAATTACTCTACATCAATTTTTTTTTTTTTTTTTTTTTTAGTTTCAATACTATAATACATGTTTAACAATATGGGGAAAAAAAATTTTAAAAAAAAAATTAAAAAAAATACCCTCCTTTGATTCTCACAGTTCTTACCAAAAAAGTTATTTGTACCGGATCTTTCCTCCTCACATATATAGTCTACAAGCTGCAAGGTAGCACACAACTAAATTCATCATGATTCTAAATTCTAACACACACATGTGAAAATCCATGGCAACTGGAAGAAGTCTTTCGGTCAACGGATACAAGAAGATGAATCAAGATTTACATCATCGTGTCGAAAAGAAAAAACAATAGAGGGAAAGGAATACAACATTAAAGTGAAAAAACATAAGAATATAATACTTGCTGTGTATGGGAAATTTAAGACATTTGATGATGGCTTTGCTTGCCTTAGATTGTAATTTGTATATATATGTTAATTAACTTATATGTACACATATATAATATACAGCTTATAATGCTATTTGAATATGGTTGTTTGTCATTAACAGTTTGATTGAGCTACTTCAATGATTTAACCAATGAATAGAGAAAAATATGGAGATATATAATTGAAACTCAAGATGACAACATATTAATTACTCATTCAAGTTCTTTTTACATTTTTCTTGCTACTTACATCTTCGGTGTCTTGTCTTTAGGCAAGCACACACTCCAGTTGATCGACGGATTGATCATAAATCTTCTATATTATTGTATTTTGGTTCAAAGAGATCAAAGTTTGTAGACATTTGAAAAACAATGGTAATCCTTCCCAAATTCTAGATGAATTCCAAATACATACCTCACCATCCTAAGTTAATTGCTACTATGCATTACTTCAACGTTTATTTTACATTGAAGAGATTGGGATTTTAAGATAGAAAACTAGATACAGAATGATCTGCAAGAGTAAACGGTATCTAATTTCTAACTCCTAAAAAACAAACATGTATCTATCTGTCAAGTTAACTGTTTAAAAAGGCGAATCTGTGGCTAGTCTTCTTGATTTAAGTGATCACCCTTTCGGATATGGATCTGGCAGCCTTGGTTAAAGCCTTCAATCTTCTACACGATTTCATGTGCGCGTGAAGTTTCTCAGGATTAAACTGCCTCCACATTGCCTGCATCAATAATATGACATGTTGACAATGTTAATGCTGGCCAAGAGTTCAAAATATTTATGAAAATCGACCACTTCTATAAAAAAAAAGTAACAAACCTAACATGATTGCAGTAGTTTTTGCTAACTAACAGCTAACCATGTCACATTGCATTGTATCAAGTATCAACCCTTTCTAATTAAAGTTGGTTACCTTAAATTAATTGTTTTGAAATTGGACCAAAGTTAGTTAACTTCATATACAATTGGCGGTTGGAAAATCACTAAATATTGTCCAAAGTTATTTCGAAAGCCAAGATGATTACTAAGAGTGTCAGAAACATGGAATCAAAACATTCAAACTTTATTCAACAAGAATCCCAACCCTAAATGTTTCAACCCTTACAAAAGATACAATCAAACTCTACCTCACTTATCTCTCTAATACAAAGATCACCAGGGCTAAATAGAAAGTACAGACTCTAAAACAACAAAGAATAGTACCAAAGATTATCAGATTCAAGATGAATCTGATACAATAACCTAACCCTAATCAGAGAGACAACACTGTGAAAGAGATGAAAAAATATGAACGACTAAACTCGTAACAATAGAACAACAATCTATATATAGAGGCCTTCGAAGCTTCTACTCAGGAAACACAAGATCTTGCACTCTCCACCGTTCGATTATAATGACACGGATCCAGAATGGAATGAACGATCAGGATGAGACACAACTTACAAAGCTGTTATAACAGCTTTGAACCCTTTCAGACTCTTGAACTCTTGAACTCTTTAAACTTGAACCCTCAGCATATCAACCCTTTAGCTAGCCCACGAACTAGAAGCCCAATATCTCCTAGACCAGTTATATTAGCCCAACTCTACAAGCCCACCATCAACCTGCAACATGTCTTATGCAACATATTAAAGTTTAAGAAATAAAATTGATTAATGTTATAATTTTAACACCCCTCCTCAATTTTATTTCCCAAACATATTACACAGTTTTATTTCATTACACATTCTTTCATGATGGCTTGGTAAGAGCCCTTTGGTAAATATATCAGCCAGTTGATTTTCAGAATTAATTTTCAAAATCTTCACTGACCCTTTTGCTACAAGCTCTCTTAAGAAATATATATCAATCCCAAAATGTTTTGTTTTATCATGAAAGACAGGGTTTGAGGCTATAGACATAGCTGAAGTACTATCAGTAAAAAGACTGATTGGAAGATTAACATTAACAAACAGTTCAGAGAGTAAATTCTTAAGCCACAATACTTCACAAGCTACAGAACACAAAGCTCTGTACTCAGCTTCTGCAGAAGATCTAGAAACAGTAGATTGTTTCTTGCTCTTCCAAGATACTAAACAGTTACCTATATATACACAGAAACCAGTCACAGATTTTCGAGTTTCTTGACACTTAGCCCAATCTGAATCAGCAAATGCTTTCAGATCAAGGCTGTCAGATTTAGAAACCAATAATCCATTACCAGGAGCACTTTTAAGATACCTTAAAAGTCTAAAAGCTATCTTTAAATGCCCCTTAGTGGGATTATGCATATACTGACTTAAGTAATGCACACTATAAGATATATCTGGCCTGGTATGGGATAAGTATATTAACTTTCCCACAAGTTGTTGATATCCAGTGATATTATCAACTGTTTTATTATTATCAGTAACTGTTTTTGTTAACACATGATATTGTTCTATAGGACATGAAACTGGTTTGCAACCAAGCATACCATATTCATCAAGCAATTCAGTGCAATATTTCCTCTGAGTTAAACAGACACCATTTTCATGTTTAACTACTTCAATACCTAAAAAATACTTCAACTCACTAAATCTTTAATCAAAAACTTTGTTTTAAAAAGTTCTTTAATGTGTTCTATTTCTTCTATAGAATTACCAGTAAGTATTATGTCATCAACATATACTAGTAACACCAAAAACACATTTTCATTCTTTTTAACAAACATAGAATGATCACATTACTTTGTACAAACTCAAATTCTAACAAAGCTTTTACTAACTTCTCATTCCACATCCTTGGAGCCTGTTTTAGGCCATACAAGGATTTCTTAAGTTTACAAACTTTGTTATTATCAGAGCTACCAACATACCCTTCAGGAATAGACATGTAAACATCCTCATATAGGTCACCATACAGGAATGCATTATTTACATCAAGTTGAAAAATTTTCCAATCATTATGTACAGCTAGAGTAACAACACATCTAATAGTCACAAGTTTTACAACAGGGGAGAAAGTTTCATAGTAATCTAACCCTTCCCTTTGACTATACCCCTTAGCTACTAACCTAGCCTTGTACCTATCAACTTCTCCTGTAGACTTATATTTGATTTTAAATATCCATTTACACCCTATTTTATGTCTTCCCTTAGGAAGATCTACTATTCCCAGGTATTGTTTCTATAAAGAGCTTCAAGCTCTTCATTCATGGCCTTGACCCAATTAGGGTCTTTTATGGCATCTTGATATCTTTTTGGTTCAACACTTTTGTCAAGACTAGACAAAAAACATTTAGAATCAAAAGACAATTTGGACAAATTAACCACACTTTCCAAACCATATTTCACTTTTCCTTCTACAACAAAATCACTTAGTTTTCTGGGAAAACTCACAGTCCTAGTTGACCTTCTAGACTGACTTAATTCTACTTCATCAACAGCAGTGTCACCCTCAGATTGAATATTTAGATCATTTTCAGTATTCACATAGGGAGCCTTACCATTTCCTTCTGGTTCAACACTAGGCTGCTGCTGTTTATCAGCCAAGCCATTAGTGGAACCTGAATGACTGGTTTGCTCACCCTCATGTGTTCCTAAATCCCTATTACCTGTACCCCTCCTGTCATCATAGGGATCATTCACATCTAAAGGCTGTTGATGATCTGTGTTTTCAAAAAGATCAAAAAAATTTAAAGAGTTTATTTCCTTGTCAATATTGGTTTCAAATTTATCAAAAACAACTTTTTCTTTAAAAGGAAAACAAGATTCAAAAAACTTTACATCTCTAGAAAACTGTATTTGTTTACTTTCTAGACTATAAACCTTATACCCTTTCTTTTCATGTGAATACCCAATAAAGACACACTTTTCTGCCCTACTCTCTAATTTGTTTGACTCATTTAAAATAGTACTAAAACACAGACAGCCAAAAACCCTTAGATGTTCTAAGAAGGGTTTAAAACCATACATTACTTCATAGGGAGACTTTCCATTCAACACTGATGAGGGAACCCTATTTATCAGATAAGAAGCAGTTAATATACATTCAGTCCAGAACCTTATAGGTACATTACTTTGAAATAACAAAGATCTGGCAACATTCAACAAATGCCTATGTTTTCTCTCTACCACCCCATTTTGTTGGGGTGTATAAGCACAAGTTGTTTGATGAATTATACCATTATTTCTACAAAAATCTTTCATTTGATTATTTACAAATTCTAAACCATTGTCACTTCTTAGAATTTTTACATTTTTATGAAACTGATTTGAAATAATATGAACAAAATCCTTTATATGTTCAAACACTTCGGTTTTATACTTCATCAAACAAACCCACACAGCTCTTGAGAAATCATCAACAATTGTTAAAAAATACCTATGACCTTCTCTATCAGGGACCCTGTAAGGTCCCCAAACATCCAAATGTACAAGTTGACCAACATGTAAACTTTTATGATCACTTAAAGGAAAAGGTTCTCTATGTTGTTTGGCCTTGTGACATATTTCACAAGGTTCATGATTATTATGTGTTTCTAAATTTTAATTCAGGTTTAATTAGTTGGATTACTTGATTAGCAGGATGTCCCAACCTAGAATGCCATACATCAAATAGACTAAAGCTATTAAAACACACCTTAGAGGACATACAAGCACTGCCATACATATACAATCCATCAACCTGATTACCAGTCACCAGGACTTTCCTTGTTAACAAGTCCTGAACATAACATGTATTTTCATCAAAACCTATATACAACTTACTGTCTCTAGCCAGTTTATGAACAGATAACAAATTAACATTATATTCAGGCACAACTAAAACATCATGTAAAACAACTTTATCAGCCAATTTAAGTTTCCCAATTTTAGTTACTAAAGCTGATGTTCCATTAGGATGTTTTACTTTTATGTTTAAGTCAGAAACATCAATGTAATCAAACAAGTTTTTATCACTATTGACCATATGTTCATTTGCCCCTGAATCTATTATCCACCCAATACCAATTAACTGACCATCTGAACTAGTGAAACAGTAAACATGTGAACTAGTAGAAGATGCACAAAAAACTCTACCAGATAGGTTGCAACTAGAAGATTCAGATGACTTATCATTCAACAAACTCAACAACTTAGCCACCTGCTCATTTGATAAAGCAGTAACAGTACCATTAGCAGTATCAGAACTAGCATTATTAACAACAGGTTTCTTGCCTTGGTATCCTTTAGGTTTAGCCCAATTAGGATATCCTATTATCTCAAAACATTTATCAATTGTATGACCTGTTTTGTTACAATGTGTACACTTTAGACTCTGATTAGATCCTTTACCAGTCCTTTTATTCTCAATTTTAGACACAAAACTCACAGTTGGAGTAGTTTTTGAAGAAATACTTGAGTTTCTATGAGACTCTTCCCTGGATACCAAGGCAAAAGCCTCTTTCACAGTAGGTAACTCAGTTCTAAGTAACAGAGTTGTTCTAACATGTTGATACACATTGTCAAGTCCCATCAAAAATTGCATCAATTTTATCATGTGACTATAGTCATTAAATTGCTTAGATGCATCACAAGTACAAGAAGGAAGTTGCACAATTTGATCAAGTTGTAACCACATTATATTCAACTTATGATAGTAATCTGATACAGGCATACCACTTTGACTAAATGAATTTATTTTTTGATACAAACTAAATACAACTGAACCATCTATTTTATCATAAGTTTCTTTTAAATCTTTCCAAACTTCAGAAGCAAGTTTGGAATATACTTGTCCCATATACAATTCATCAGACACAGAGTTTAAAATCCAAGTTAAAACCACAGAGTTGCATCTGTCCCATTGCCTAGCTAACACAGGATCATCAGTTGGTTTAACACATTCACCATCTATAAATCCTATTTTATTTTTAACTTGCAACCTAATATCATAGCATTAGCCCATATAGTGTAATTTTCAGTTCCTTTCAATTTTACACTAACAATGGTTAGATTAGTGGAATCACTAGCATGCAAATAAAGTGGGTCACTAGCATCAAGTTTGCTCACTAAGGTCACATTGTTCCCATTAGGAGCAGGATCATTAGGATCTTGCCCCACAATAGGACCCTGAGCAGGATTATCCATATTATCAACCAATAGCAGATATAATCAGACAACACAGACAATCAACAATTAATTCCAAGTAATGCCTAATTATCCACAGATCAAGCAAGTAACACAGACAATTAATCAGAACAGACAAAAAACAACAATCAATCAGAGAAACACTCTCAACAGTAACAAGACCTAATAACCAAAACTTTTACACACACAACGGCGAAGCCACGTGGGTGTCCAGATCGTTGGTTCGTCACTCAATGGTGCCAACGCAAGTCCTCACGTGGGAGCCCCTAGACCTAGACCAACCCTAAAGCTAAAACAGGAACTCAGCCTGTACAAAGACTCCTTAGGACTGAACTCTAGAAAGCAGTAAAAATTAAGGAAAGATCTCACCGAGAATGCCCAAGTTAGGGTTCTCCAATAACAAACTCGTAATACTGCAACCTTCACTTAGGGTTACAGTATCAGAGAGCAAGACAATATGCCTCCAACAGCCACAAACAACCAGATCTGATCTTCTTGTTTACCAAAACCCTAGATCTGATCAATCCAGCCCAAGAATCCAAACGTCAGGTCAAGATCGAGATAGATCTATACCTATCAGAGGTGAATAACACCAATCAAGAACCAACAGATCCAAAGAGACACACGGAAAACCAAAACG
This sequence comes from Ambrosia x helenae, assembly GCA_030844895.1. Classification (NCBI taxonomy): domain Eukaryota; kingdom Viridiplantae; phylum Streptophyta; class Magnoliopsida; order Asterales; family Asteraceae; genus Ambrosia; species Ambrosia x helenae. Next base: position 36,969 of record JAUTDX010000492.1, on the reverse strand, counting down.
ACAGCGGAAGAAATCAAGAACAAGAACCTGGCTCTGATACCATGTCAGAAACATGGAATCAAAACATTCAAACTTTATTCAACAAGAATCCCAACCCTAAATGTTTCAACCCTTACAAAAGATACAATCAAACTCTACCTCACTTATCTCTCTAATACAAAGATCACCAGGGCTAAATAGAAAGTACAGACTCTAAAACAACAAAGAATAGTACCAAAGATTATCAGATTCAAGATGAATCTGATACAATAACCTAACCCTAATCAGAGAGACAACACTGTGAAAGAGATGAAAAAATATGAACGACTAAACTCGTAACAATAGAACAACAATCTATATATAGAGGCCTTCGAAGCTTCTACTCAGGAAACACAAGATCTTGCACTCTCCACCGTTCGATTATAATGACACGGATCCAGAATGGAATGAACGATCAGGATGAGACACAACTTACAAAGCTGTTATAACAGCTTTGAACCCTTTCAGACTCTTGAACTCTTGAACTCTTTAAACTTGAACCCTCAGCATATCAACCCTTTAGCTAGCCCACGAACTAGAAGCCCAATATCTCCTAGACCAGTTATATTAGCCCAACTCTACAAGCCACCATCAACCTGCAACATGTCTTATGCAACATATTAAAGTTTAAGAAATAAAATTGATTTAATGTTATAATTTTAACAAAGAGCAATTTTGTTTGTTTAAGTTAAAGGAATCAAACTTACGAGCAATAAGGGCCGTTGATAAACCTATATGCAGCTGGGATTGCCTTTTTGTTATTGGAGTCACTAATGTTATGACTCGTCTTTGATCCCTCCTTCCTGTAAGAAGATATATATACAACTGATCACACGTTTCTAAATCGTTCGAAAGCAGAACCCAAAATGAGGTTAAAGAAAGAGAAGGTAAGAATGATTCAAATTACATGTAGTTTTACCTGTTATCTTTGTGTTCCTCTAAAGTAGTCCAATGACCTCTTGAAACACCTTGAGACCCCCCAAAGTTGTCTCTTTTTACAACTTGATCAATATTTTTTTGGTTAGCAGAAGATACATTCATCATAGAATCCGTGCCATCTTTTCTTTTGATTACTGTCATTGCCGAGTCATTGGTGTCCACAATTCCACAAGTGATAAAGTTCAGAAATGTATGAGTTGCTCCTGAGCCCGAGTAACTACGGCTTTTCTCAAACGAATAGTTTGAAGAATGGGACGCCTTGGAACAGTTTGTTTCTTTCTGGCTACCACCCTTCTTGATCTTATCATCATTTTTTATTTTGCTCAAATAAGTTTCCAATAAGGAATTAACTTCAGTTTTCTTTCGGCTTTGTACTTCTTCATGTTTAGTTGTGTCAACAAAATGGTAATCTTCTTGCTGCTTTGTTGTGTCTTCAGTGGAGGTCTCAGAGCTAAATGAAGGCAATTCGTCGATCTCAAATGATGTTTTTGTCGATGAGCTGGTTGAATTATCTTGCGATTCTTTTGCTAATGGAATTTTTGAGTCTTTGACATCAACCTTGAATGGGGCAAGGTTGACTTTGCTTTTGAGCCATCTTTCTCACTATATGAACTAATATCTGCAATGGGATAATAAACATTGAAATTCCAACAACTTGGAATGCTATGTAAACTTGGATGGATTTAAATTTGAAAGCAATTCTATAAGGATAATTAGCTCATGTAATTTCAACCAATTTCTGTTGTTTTTCTGCTTTTAACCCCGACCCCTTGAACGTGCCAAGCTCATAGCCCCCTACATTTTATTTGATCTTATTAGTTAGTAGGGTATTTAGAGGGTCATGTTAGTTTAACCATAAGGGGTTCTCAATCACAAAATAATGTATTTCTCTTGAGTTTTACTTAAACTTGTTTTAATCCTTTACTCAACGCGACGATTTGGACATCTATGTTGGGAATAATAACTGAACACTTTAAAAGGGTAAATGAAAATTACCATTGGTGAAGGTGATGGAGGAAATTTCTGAACCTTTAAGGACATATTCATTATCAGAGATTGGAGTGATTAGATCTTCATCTAGTAGGTCTTGCCATACATATCCAGCCTTGTACTTTCTACAAGAATCACATCAACTTTAAACAATCTTAATTAACTATAAACAACATTTCATAATATTCCATCATGCATGCATGCCCCATATTGAATGACCACAACAAACTTAATAATGTAGTAAAAATTTAAGGAAATGAAAGAGAAAAAACCTCTTGTATGACCAAGCAAAACTCTCAGGCATGTCTTTTCCCCTTAATTCCGATAACCATCTCTTAACATCTTCATTAGTCACATGTTCCAAACATCAAATATTGCCAAAAAAAGGGGGGGGGGGGGGGGGGGGGGTTGGATTATACATTTTATATATACAACTACTTACCTCTAAGGCGAACCCCAGTTCGTGAGAGATGATGCACACGAATGAGATGTGGATGCTCGATAAGTCCTTTACGACTAAGAAAATAAACGATGTGAATTTTCCTCACTTCAACGCCGCAACCACCATAACCACCCGGTTTGTCCTCCATTAGTTTTCTTCAAAGGAGAATGGAAGTGGAAGACAAGCTAACAGGCAAACAAAAAGTTGTTCTTTTTAGGCAAACATTACTGATGACAGATCTTAGTTCTTTAACTATCTACTTCTACCAATTAACTGAAAGAAGTCAATATTATAATAAAGCCACAGACCAAATCTTTGTCTTTGGCCGGCCTGCATGCCTTACTAAATGACAAAAGACAACAAGAATGTCTTTCTTTTATCGATATTTAATTCTTTATATTATATAACAAGACCACATTACAAATTGCATGAATATAATATATGCAGGCCTCCCTTAAACAGATCATATTTTTATAGTTTGTACTATTGGGATATACAACTTTTATAAAAATATTCAATAGAATCATCGGTTTTCGCGATTACCAATTAACTCAAATTCTTGATGAAATGAGAAAGATTATAACTTATTAGACGTGGGTCATTTATAAACTTGATCATCATCTTAACATTGATCATGAAAGAAAGGATCATATTAGGGAAAGAAAGAGGGGTATATGTGTAATTTCACATGGTTTTGGAGCTCAAAACATGGGAAAGGGAACAGAAATTGAGCTAGCTAGAAACAAGGCAAGTTGGGTGACTCCCCAAGAAGTTTTATCTGAATTCCCGTGATGTAGTTTTGTTACATATATTCAGCTTTTGACCAATTTTAGTCACCTTAAAAACCACAAAAGCTTCTTTTTTTATTTCTTTTTATGTTGTGATCACTTCTATTTTTGCATCATCTGTTTCTAACAGTTTATATAATCCCAAAGAAAGAATAATGGAGACAATTATTGGCGTAATTAAAGGGCAGTTTGAAATTTTCATGTCTTTAAAACCTTTTATTTGTTTATTATTGAAGTGGTGACAGTTTTCTTTGTCCCAATAAGGTGGTTTATTTGTTCTAAAATTAACGAACATTTTTCAAGAAATATGTAATAATAAACATACTTAACGAAGTATCACTCATAGAGTAATGAGGATGAGATGAGAGCAAACCTTAGTTATGTTATGGGTGGGGTGAAAGGTGATAAAAAAAAGTGTGGCACGTAAGTGCAATGTAGACTCACCGGTTTCACCTTACACTTTCCATAATGTGTTGTGGTAGGGTGAAATGTGATAAGAAAGTAAAAGATGTGAGAGAATAGCATTGGGTAATAGTGAAAAAAGAATAAAATTAAATTAAAAACATAAAGTGGACCTTCACCAGATTTTCTTTTTTTTTTTTTATTTTTAACCATAATAGTTTTTATCTTTTACATTTAACTTAGCCCGGCCAACTGAATTCTCAGTGATGACCCTGACCAAAAGTTGTAATTAAGATGGTTGGCATCTACCATTCTTCGAAAGTTATCTAGCAGAACACTATTGTATCAAGCTTTTGTATAATTTATTTATTTTCAGCAGTTTGATTAAATTGTTTACTTTTATTATTATGCAATAGCTTTATTTTTTATACTATGTTTTTACGTAAACCGTTGGTGTAGTCGAGTTGGTTTTTATCACTTTTACAATTACAATTATTATAGGTTATCCGAATAAAATTTACACAAAAACATAGCCGGTCATGCGTCACGACATGTTAATTTAAAAATAGATAAAAAAAACATGTTAAAATATTGTATTTTGAGATGAGTGCAGACAACCTAGAAGTTAGAACACATATAAAACAACTAGTCGCGTTAAAAACAATGTTACAAAAAATTATGACTTGTTTTGTTACAAAACTTAAATATGACATTTTTAGAGTAATTGTCATTTTAGCCCCTAAGGTTTCGTCAAAAATGTCACTTCAATTAAAATAGTTCTTTTTCTCGTCTGTGTCCTTGAGATTTCTAATTTTTTTTGTCATTTTCATCCAATCTACTAACTCCATCTACGTTATTAACATCAAACCATGGGCATTTTAGTTATTTACCTATTTATTTATGATTTTTTTTTACTTTCTTTACTTATTTGTAATTAACAAAATGTTTTTATTATATAAGGGAATTGGAATTAAACAATCCCAGCTTTATCGAGTTGGAAGTTAATAATCCAAACTTGAAAATTGAAATCTAACAGGCCTAACTTGTCTTCGTTTTTATTTCACTGGACCAAAACTACCTGTTTTAACCCAGTTAGTTTTTTTGCCTACGTGATATGCCATATGGCAAATGACGTGTAAAAATGTCCTGGTTTTCACGGAAGTGGCATGCCACGTAGGCAGAAAATTAACTGGGTTAAACCCAGTTAGCTTTGTCAAGTAAAATAAAAACTAAGACAAGTTAGGCCTGTTATATTTCAATTTTCAAGTAAGAATTATTGTCTTCCAACCCGACAAAGTGGTGACTATTTAATTCCAATTCCCCTATTATATAAAAAAAAAAACGCAATAAAACCCACTAGGGGTGAGCATTTTGTGGTTTGGACCCACGAAAATATTGGACCCGACCCGCAAGAACCTTGGACCCGAACCTTTTTAAATACATGGGTCGGTTTCCGGTTCTAGATTTATATGAATTATCGGTTTCGGGTTGGGTCAGTTCGAAACCACGGTTCTAATATAAGAACCATAAGAACCGTTTGTATTTTAATTAGAACATGACTTATTAATAAATTGATAATGTATAAAAATACAATTTATAAAAATGATCCAATAGACATGTATTGTTAACACAAAAAATAAAATAATACTTTAGTTTAGTTTTTTCACTATTCTTTATAAGTGTTATTGTAATCTATTTCACGTAATGCTAATACAAGATTAAAAAATATTATTTATAAGAATAACAGTGTATTTTTCATGAAATATTTTTCGGCTTGATGTTATGTATATTTACTATATCTAAATTTAAAGTAAATATTCATATATGTTGCTTGATGCGTGTGTGTATATTCATGTATGTGTATTTTTGATGCATACATGATATATTCACATAATGTTCCGAGTGATGAGAGTGATAAAATTGTTACGAAAACATAAGTCGATAAATGAAAAGTGACTTAAAAAAGGAAACTCATGGCTATTGTTAGAACAGTACCGAGGAATTCTTTACGAGCATGATAAAAGAATATGAATATGTAACCCTCTAAAGGCTTTTTACATAAAAAGGTTCTGGAGGGTCAGACCTTTTACCCGACCCATCAAAACCTATAGGACCTGAAACCACATAGCCTTTTAAGGTTTGGTTCGTGCTTCCTAATTTTAATAATAAAATGGTATATGGTTCTGGTGGGTCCGGGTCGGGTCGGTTCTGACTACGGGTGTTCATCGGTTCGGTTTACGGTTTACTTCGTTTATCCAGTTCGGTTTATTCGGTTTTCAAAATTTTGTATCCCAAACCAAAAAACCAAACAAAATTAGGATAAGTAATCCGAACCAAATTCAACCAAATTGAATTCGGTTTGGTTTCGGTTTAAAACCAAACAAACCGATTTCAACCAAATTCAACCGAATTGAACCGAAGTTTTTTTCTCTAACTTATGTACCTTTGTGTTCCAAAATCCGAATAGAAAGTTAGCAATTAATATAAACCAAAAAATCAAACCACACAATATATTATAAAAGAAAGTTTTAAAAGCAAAATAAAACAAAAAATCCAGAAAATAATCTTACACACGAACATAAACATCATAGAAATTAGAAATATATCATCAACATTGCCAAACAAATGTGCATTGAGACACATATAATTGATTCTTTGCAAAGACATCCATGTATCAATCGTCAAACTCAGTGGTGAAGTTTGACCCGAAACTTCGGGGGGTCAGAAACCACTAGTTTCGGGGGTCGAAACCGTATATACCAAAAAATTTCTATATGAATACTATATAATCGGAACTTTTTGAGCGAAAATTCAGGAGGGTCGGCCGCCCCTCCCCGCCCCTAAAGAGTTACACCACTGGTCAAACTAACTTTATGAACTGATTTTTTTCAACTCATCTTTAAGAATAACTTTCTCGTCAATATATATGGCTTATTAAATATTTTTATTTTTATTTAATAATTAATTAATTTATGATTTATTCGGTTATACGAATAAACTAAATTAAAAAAAATGTAGAACAAAAACTAAATCAAACATTGAATTAACAATTCAGTTTCGGTTAAAACAAAACCAAAACATTAAATTCCTTGTTTAGGTCGGTTTTTTCATTTACGATTACGGTTCTATTTACGGTGTTCATTTAGTTTTCCGTTTAGTTTTACCCTTTGCACATCCCCACCACCACCGCCACCCCACCTGTCAACCACTACCCTCCATCACATGCCACGTCACCCACCTCTCCTTCCCCATCTATCTAACAAGATTTGAGACCTCTCGTTCACCACCATCGCTCATTTTCCTCCGATCGACAACATGGATGGTAGCAGAGAAGGCGGCAAGTGGTGGTGTACGAAGCCTGTCACCACCGTCGTTCTTTTCCTAGTCCTTCCTACATGAATGAAGGCCGGTAGCAGTGCAGAGGGGAAAATCGTAAGGCTTGCTTACGGAAATTCATTTTAAACATTATTATACCAAATTTCATACTTCATATATTATCATTTGTTCTTTATGTTCATCTTTTGTATCTGTCTATTTGTATCTCCTGTTGAACATATAATTAATCTATCCATATTTTTGGTCTGTTAAATTATAACTATTTTTTTCCGTTGATTTCCACATGACCTGTGCTTAGATGTTATCGAACTTTTCACTAATTCCTAGGGTTTTGATCTGAGTAAACAATGAAATCAACTACAAGAGAGGCGTTGTTTTTCGAGTTCCAAACCTCTTCTTTGTTTGAGCTCACACAGCGACCGTTTTTTGACATGTATTGATATTGTTGTATGTACGTGTGATTGCTAAAGTAGGCGTAATTCATATCATTGGCTGCATCGTTTTAGAGTATGCCTTTGTGCTATATAATTCGAATAGCCGATCAGAATTCAACAGATTAGATTAGTATTGCGCTTTCATTTTACATTCGTTTAGTTGTCGATCTAATAAATAAGCATCGTTGCTTGTTGTCTAGTTGTAAAAGCTCTGTACACTCCCTTATTATCTGCAACGTATTTGATTCGTGTATATATAGTACTTGATCACAGTGAGCTGTGGAGATGATGTCATATGCATCATCATCAGCAGCATCAACAACAAGACAGTCGCAGGGTTATGATGTTTTCTTGAGCTTTCGAGGGGGAGGACACTCGTACTGGTTTCACTAGCCATTTATATGAAGCCTTAATTCGAAAACGCATCAGAACCTACAAAGATGACAGGGCAGGGGAGTTTGGGAACATTATTGGTCCCCCGAGCTCCTAGAGGCTATAGAAGCATCAAGATTTGCCGTAGTGGTTTTATCCAGCAATTTTGCAACATCGAAATGGTGTTTGGAGGAAATCGCCAAGGTTGTTGATTGCATGGAGCGAGGCAACATGGTAGTAATTCCTGTTTTTTACCATGTGTCTCCCTCTGATGTACGCCATCAAAGCAACTGCTTTGAACAAGGCTTTGCCAATCATGAAGCAGATCCTGAAATCACACCACAGAAGGTAGCAATATGGAGATCTGCTTTTACAAAAGTCGGGGCTGTCAAAGGACTACACGTAACACCACACCGGTAGGCTGTCTTATTAACAATTAATGTGTTTTACATACTATTATTCCAAGGTTACTTTGAGATGCTACGAATTAACTTTATGATCTATTCAAATGTGTAAATTACTTATCCATAAAAAGTAGTAAATCAATGATTTTCAAACTTACTCAAGTTAATCTGTTAAGTCTTGTAATCTCAGACCTTTGTGAATGCAGTAATAGACAAACTGCATGGTTTTTAAACTATTTTATTAGTATAAAAAAAGAAACCTAAATTAGAAGCTTGGTTTAAAAAAGTGTGCACCAAGGTGTGAGGCAACGAAGGCCACAACCGAAGTGCCCCAGGGTATGGAGGTGGCACTGATCAAATTTATAAAATGGCAACCTTTGAGAGGCTGAGGCATTGATGTGTGAAAAGTACCAAAACGATGTAGAGATTAGGAATGGTTTACCCAATGAAGAAGGCTGATATGTAAAAGATATGAGAGATGTACATTTTTTGGTTGTACATAAAGCTTATTTTGTAGTACATAGAACAACTCCTTGCTTTTGTGAAGCTCTCACGCGCATCTCAGCTTTTACGACCTCAATGCCTCGGAGCTCCACACTTTATAAAACCATGATTAGAAGAAATCTCAGATTGACAAAAGTAGATATTGTTTAACTGCTATATTTCCTTTTTAAAATAAGCTTACATTGTTTGACTACCATCTTTCCATGTTAGAATTTACATTTTTCTTCTAGGTAATAAATACTCTGAATTTGAGTAAATCATCTTTTATATGCAAAAATATTTAACTTTGTCACTCCCAAAATTTGATAGAACTAATGTGTGTTAATGCAATTATATAACATGGGATTCTTTCAACTTCCTGCAGGAATGAATCAGAAATGCTTAGGGCTTCTTCACTTTCACCATAAGCTTTTTGAGGGAATAAAAGGTCCAATTTAATGCTTTGAAGCAAGTTCAAATCAAACAACAAAGGCTCCTCAACTTATAAAAACCCACAAACTTATTTCTATTACAAAAGTCTTAAAAAGTTTCAATTCTACATATATATTCTTAAGGTTTTTTTTTTTTATATTCGAGTACTAATTTCTAAGTGCGAGTAGGATGAAATTTAAGCTCACGCCTTGCAACGGTACGTAACATCATCATTCATTAACTTGATTTTAGATAATGAAAATATGTTAAACCTTTGTAATTTAATAATATATAATCAAACCAAGTTTTAGAATATCAAGTATATCATTTTGTGATACTTAAAAAACCATATTTGTTGGTTTGATTTTTGGAAACATTTCATTCATGTGCAATCAATATTCTTGTAATGGGTAAATAGAAATTAAAAGCTAAAAGAAAAATGCGAGTAATGTAATCATAATTATTAGAAATGAAACATTTGATATTTCAGAGTTTGATTAGAGATATCAAAAATAAAAAAGTTTAGAGAGTGACACACGAAATATGAATAGTTTAGTGTTTAATCCACAATAAAAAATCTTTAAAATAATCACATATAAAAATAACATATTTGAATAAACTTTTTAATATTGTAAAATTTGGAGGAATCAACAAAAAAAAAAAAAGGCTAAGAATTTGCAATTACAAATTGAACCTAAACTTTCACATAATAAAAAGTGTAAATTTTAGAAGTAGGATTTTGAGTATATATTAGCCATTAAATAAAAACATAATGGAAAATTGTTTAATTGTTTATGTGGAAACGGGTTTGATCCCATATTTTTATATGTAAAGAGTGGGGTGTGTATAAGGTCAGTTTGGCCCCAAAAGGTCAAACTCATAGCCATAACCGAGATGTCAGTTTGGCCGTTCAAAAAAAAGTTAATGGATAACCATAACCGATCAGACGAAAGGTTATGACGATAAGGTTACAACGAATTAGCTATCAGCCGGTTAACCATGAATTGGGGCTAGCTAAATTAGTTCAAAATAATATTGTTGAGTATTAATTATTTGAGACATGTACCGTAACTGACTAAATTATCAATCATAACCATGAAATTTCAAAAATTGACAAAGTCAAAATATTCATATGAGTTTGCTTCACATGATTTGCATTGCATTTTTTGTTGAGAAAAAGAAAACTGGTGAGTAGTGGTTATATTAGGCATTCTTTTGGGCAACATTGTATTCATATAAAGATAATTTGACGAGTCACTTATAAACATGATATTAACTTATAGTATTTCCTTTTTATTTCCAACATTTATTTACTTCTTATCATTTTTGTAGCTGCCAAACACAGCCCACCAAGCTCATTGGAAATAGATGTTCGTGAAGAGTATGCCAATGCCTTTAGAACACAATCCTACATTGACTTTTGGACTCGAGTCCTTGACTTGGCCCATGGTGGTTCAACCATAAACCAAACCGTTAGCTCCGTTGCCGCAGCCCGGCTCCCATCCTATCGATTATTCGCCGAAAACCTACTCGACCCCCGACCAACCCACCGTCACCCAAATCCTCACCTTGGCTAAACACAAAACCGAAAACCACTCCCTCTTGTCCGATTACTTCTCCGAAACCGCCAACGCTTTTATCGTTTGTGGGTCACTTTTACAAGATATCGACCGTATTGCGAACCAAATACCGATCTTTAAAAACCGCTTTAAAGTCAATGGACACTACCAAAGTACCATTCGTTGGCAGTTGCCCGATTATAGAAGCCCGGTTAGTGGACTTCTCTAAACGCGTTTAACCCGTTTATGATCCCCAAAATCTTCTCCTCGCGGAGTTCAATCAGTTCAAGTTGCTTGCTTTAACTTACTTAAACGGCTCGAGCTAAGCCGTGACAAGGCTCAAGCCAAGCTCAAAAGGATCAAAAACATCAAAACACGGCTGATCAGCCATTACTCTAGTGGCTTTAACCGTTTCTGTAACCGTGATCATTGTGACTCATGCTCTCGCGGCTCTTGTAGCTGCTCCAGGATTATAGTTGCAACAATGGAGTTTGGATCGAGTCGTAAGCTGGCCAACTTGTATGCTCAGCTCGATGTTGCTGCTAAGGGAACATACATATTAAATAGAGACTTGACACGGTGAGCCGATTAGTAGCTCGGCTAAGTGATGAGCTTGAGCATATGCAAACATCACCAAGTTTGGCTCAAGAGAGGCCACAAACGGGTTCAAAGTATGGAAGAATTCGGTCGACAGTTAAAGAAAGATGATACGAGTTTTCGCGAACAACTTGATGAGTTAGAGGAGCATTTGTACTTGTGTTTCATGACCATCAATCGAGCAAGAAACCTTGTTATCAAGGAGATTTCAGGTTCTAGTTTTGGTTACGTGATTCGATAACTAATTATCTTTTATATGATTTCTTGTTCATTCGTAACCATAGTATTTGACATCGTGTATGAAAACAATCCTTGTACTTGCAATTTCCTAAATATAACAATTTACTTACAATATATTAACACTGTGTAAACTTTAAATAAAAGTACAAACATTAGTTTTTTTTTTTTTAATAACAAGATTTGATATCATTTCATCATAATAATATAAAACCAAGTTACATCTGATAATAGGTAAGCGAGCAACAAGCTGCACCAAATAGTTGGAAATTATAATGATTGTTTCGATTCAAGATATCAAATACAATGGTCACAAGAGTAATATTAATGCCCTCTTGGTCTTGTAAAGAATGAGAAATTTAAAGTACATACAAACTCAACTATAAATGACGGTTTGCATGTATATATCTCACATATATAGTCTACAAGCTGCAAGGTAGCACACAACTAAATTCATCATGATTCTAAATTCTAACACACACATGTGAAAATCGATGGCAACTGGAAGAAGTCTTTCGGTCAACGGATACAAAAGATGAATCAAGATTTACAACATCGTGTCGAAAAGAAAAACAACAGAGGGAAAGGAATACAACATTAAAGTGAAGAAAACATAAGAATATAATACTTGCTGTGTATATATGGGAAATTTAAGGCATTTGATGATGGCTTTGCTTGCCTTAGATTGTAATTTGTAGATATATGTTAATTAACTTATATGATGTACACATGTATAACTGCTTATATATAATGCTATTTGAATATGGTTATTTGTCATTAACAGTTTGATTGAGCTACTTAAATAATTTAAACCAATGACTAGAGAAATAATTGAAACTCAAGCTGACAACATATTACACATTCAAGTTCTTTTTACATTTTTCTTGCTACTTACATTCGGGTGTCTTTACGCAAGCCCACACTCCAGTTGATCGACGGATTGATCATAATTTCTCTATATATCATTGCATTTTGGTTCAAAGAGATCAAAGTTTGTAGACATTTAAAAAAAATTGTTGATCCTTCCCAAATTCTAGATGAATTCCAAATTCATACCTCAACTTTCCTAAGCAAATTGCTGCTATGCATTACTTCAAGTTTTCTTTTACATTGAAGAGATTAGTGATTTTAATTAAGAAAGAAAACTAGATACAGAATGATCTGCAAGAGTAAACGGTATCTAATTTCTAACTCCTAAAAAACCAACATGTATCTATCTGTCAAGTTAACTGTTTAAAAGGTGAATCTGTGGTTAGTCTTCTTGGTTAAGTGATCACCCTTTCGGATATGGATCTGGCAGCCTTGGTTAAAGCCTTCAATCTTCTACACGATTTCATGTGTGTGTGAAGTTTCTCAGGATTAAACTGCCTCCCACATTGCCTGCATCAATAATATGACATGTTGACAATGTTAATGCCGGCCAAGAGTTCAATATATTTAATAAAATCGACCACTTCTATAAAAAAAAAGTAACAAACTTAACATGATTGCAGTAGTTTTTGCTAACTAACAGCTAACCATGTCACATTGCATTGTATCAAGTATCAACCCTTTCTAATTAAAGTTGGTTACCTTAAATTAATTGTTTTGAAATTGGACCAAAGTTAGTTAACTTCATATACAATTGGCAGTTGGAAAATCACTAAATATTTTCCAAAGTTATTTCGAAAGCCTAGATGAATACTAAGAATAATTTTGTTTGTTTAAAGTTAAAGGAATCAAACTTACAGCAATAAGGGCCGTTGATAAACCTATATGCAGCTGGGATTGCCTTTTTGTTATTGGAGTCACTAATGTTATGACTCGTCTTTGATCCCTCCTTCCTGTAAGAAGATATACAACTGATCACACATTTCTAAATCGTTTGAAATCAGAACACAAAATGACCAAAATTTAAATGAAGAAGAAGATAAGAATGGTTCAAATTTCATTTAGTTTTACCTGTTATCTTTGTGTTCCTCTGAAGTAGTCCAGTGACCTCTTGAAACCCTTTGAGACCCCCCAAAGTTGTCTCTTTTTTACAACTTGATCAATGTTTTTTGGTTAGCAGAAGATGCATTCATCATAGAAGCTGTACCATCTTTTCTTTTGATTACTGTCATTGCCGAGTCGTTGGTGTCCACAATTCCACAAGTGATCAAGTTCAGAAATGTATGAGTTGCTCCTAAGCCCGAGTAACTACGGCTTTTCTCAAACGAATAGTTTGAAGACTGGGACGCCTTGGAACAATTTGTTTCTTTCTGGCTGTCACCCTTCTTGATCTTATCATCATTTTTTTATTTTGCTCAAATAAGTTTCCAATAAGGAATTAACTTCAGTTTTCTTTTGGCTTTGTACTTCTTCATGTTTAGTTGTGTCAACAAAATGGTAATCTTCTTGCTGCTTTGTTGTGTCTTCAGTGGAGGTCTCAGAGCTAAATGAAGGCAATTCGTCGATCTCAAATGATGTTTTTGTTGATGAGCTGATTGAATTATCTTGCAATTCTTTTGCTAATGGAATTTTTGAGTCTTTGACATCAACCTTGAATGGGGAGAGGTTGACTTTGTTTTTGAGCCATCTTTCTCACTATATGATCTAATATCTGCAATGGGATAATAAACATTGAAATTCCAACAACTTGGAATGCTATAAAAAACTTGGATGGAGTGAAACTTGAAAGCAATTCTATGAGATAATTGGCTCATGTAATTTCAACCAATTTCTGTTGTTTTTCTGTTTTTAACCCCCCCCCCCCCCCCCCCCCCCCCCCGTAAAAGTCACGTGCCAAGCTCGTAGCCCCGTATAACATTTTATTTGATCTTATTAGTTAGCAGGGTATTTTGGAGGTCTTGTGAGTTTAACCATAAGGGTTCTCAATCACAAAATAATGTATTTTTCTTGAGTTTTACTTAAACTTGTTTTAATCCTTTACTCAACGCGACGATTTGGACATCTATGTTATGAATAATAACTGAACACTTTAAAAGGGTAAATGAAAATTACCATTGGTGAAGGTGATGGAGGAAATTTCTGAACCTTTAAGGACATATTCATTATCAGAGATTGGAGTGATTAGATCTTCATCTAGTAGGTCTTGCCATACATATCCACCTTGTACTTTCTACAAGAATCACATCAACTTTAAACAATCTTAATTAACTATAAACAACATTTCATAATATTCCATCATGCATGCATGATCCATATTGAATGACAAACACAAACTTAATAATGTAGTAAAAATTTAAGGAAAATGAAAGAGAAAAAACCTCTTGTATGACCAAGCAAAACTCTCAGGCATGTCTTTCCCCCTTAATTCCGATAACCATCTCTTAACATCTTCATTATAGTCACATGTTCCAAACATCAAATATTGCAAAAAAAAAAAGTTTTGGATTATACATTTTATATATACAACTACTTACCTCTAAGGCGAACCCCGGTTCGTGAGAGATGATGCACACGAATGAGATGTGGATGCTCGATAAGTCCTTTACGACTAAGAAAATAAATGATGTGAATTTCCTTACTTCAACGCCGCAACCACCATAACCACCAGGTTTGTCCTCCATTAGTTTTCAGCACAGGAGAATGGAAATGGAAGACAAGCTAACAGGCAAACAAAAAGTAGTTCTTTTTAGGCAAACATTACTGATGACAGATGATAGTTCTTTAACTATCTACTTCTACCAATTAACTGAAAGAAGTCAATATTATAATAAAGCCACAGACCAAATCTTTGTCTTTGGCCGGCCTGCATGCCTTACTAAATGACAAAAGACAACAAGAATGTCTTTCTTTTATCGATATATATTTATATTATATAACATACAAGACCACATTACAAATTGCATTGCATGAATATAATATATGCAGGCCTCCCTTAAACAGATCATATTTTATAGTTTGTACTATTGGGATATACAACTTTTATAAAAATATTCAATAGAATCATCGGTTTTTCGCGATTACCTTAACTCAAATTCTTGATGAAATGAGAAAGATTATAACTTATTAGACGTGGGTCATTTATAAACTTGATCATCATCTTAACATTGATCATGAAAGAAGGATCATAGTAGAGAAAGAAAGAGGGGTATTTGTGTAATTTGACATGGTTTTGGAGCTCAAAAACATGGGAAAGGGAACAGAAATTGAGCTAGCTAGAAACAAGGCAAGTTGGGTGACTCCCAAGAAGTTTTATCTGAATTCCCGTGATGTAGTTTTGTTACATATATTCAGCTTTTGACCAATTTTAGTCACCTTAAAAACCACAAAAGCTTCTTTTTTTTTATTTCTTTTTATGTTGTGATCACTTCTATTTTTGCATCATCTGTTTCTAACAGTTTATATAATCCCAAAGAAAGAATAATGGAGACAATTATTGGCGTAATTAAAGGGCAGTTTGAAATTTTCATGTCTTTAAAACCTTTTATTTGTTTATTATTGAAGTGGTGACAGTTTTCTTTGTCCCAATAAGGTGGTTTATTTGTTCTAAAATTAACGAACATTTTTCAAGAAATATGTAATAATAAACATACTTAACTAAGTATCACTCATAGAGTAATGAGGATGAGATGGGAGCAAACCTTAGTTATATTATGGGTGGGTGAAAGGTGATAAAAAAAAAGTATGTTTGCTTAACATACTTTCGGCTTTTTAACAATTAAATAAACTAATAGTTTTGAAAGTGAACGCAATTTGATGAACAATCAAAGAGTCAAATATATCAACTAATTGAATAGGTGGCGTGTCCGAGGCCTTTCACCTATCGCCTTGCGTGAATACTACTCATCACTCTACCGGATGCGTTTTACCCAACACCCGCGTTGCCTCGTGCATAAGGCGTGTTTTTTTTTAAACCAATGGATTAGCATCAACTAAACTTGAACTTGCAATTTTCCACTTGTCTCTCAGCCTCATAAGTATTTAGTGATAACCGCTTCTCATATTAGTGTATGTATTTGCACAAAAATTCAACAATTGCTTGAGTCCTCATATGATCTCTAAACTTGATATTTAATTTGAAAGTATAGATTGATATAGATATAACTGAATTGATTGCTACTTCAAACTAAAAAGCAAATTGTGAATCTACTATGAGATTTTTTCGAGCTTTACACACAGTGTGTGTATTTGCACAAAAATTCTACAATTACTTGAATCCAATCTTAAAACTTGATTTTCAATTCAAAAATTGATCTAGATATAACTAAATTGATTGCTACTGCAAACTAATAAGCAAATTATGAATTTGTTACCGGATTTTTTTATTTTCACACACAGTTGTGTGTGTGTGTGTGTTTGCACACAAATTCAACAATGATTTGAGTTGGTTTTTATCACTTTTACGATTACAATTATTATAGGTTATCCAAATAAAATTTACACAAAAACATAGCCGGTCATGCGTCACGACATGTTAATTTAAAAATAGATAAAAAAACATGTTAAAATATTGTATTTTGAGATGAGTGCCAGACAACTTAGAAGTTAGAACACATATAGAACAACTAGTCGCGTTAAAAATATGTTACAAAAATTATGACTTGTTTTGTTACAAAACTTAAATATGACATTTTTTAGAGTAATTGTCATTTTAGCCCCTAACGTTTCGTCAAAAATGTCACTTCAATCAAAATAGTTCTTTTTTTTCATCTGTATCCCTAAGGTTTCTAATTTTTTTTATCATTTTCATCCAATCTACTAACTCCATCTATGTTATTAACATCAAATCATGGGCATTTTAGTTATTTTACCTATTTATTTATGAATTTTTTTTACTTTCTTTACTTATTTGTAGTTACAAAATATTTTGATTATATAAGGGAATTGGAATTAAATAATCCCAGCTTTATCGGTTGGAAGTCAATAATCCAAACTTGAAAATTAGAATCTAACAGGCCTAACTTGTCTTGGTTTTATTTCGCAAGACCAAAACTAACTTGTTTAACCCAGTATGTTTTTTGCCTACGTGATATGTCATATGGCAGATGACGTGTAAAAATGTCCTGGTTGGCACGGAAGTGGCATACCACGTAGGCAGAAAACTAACCGAGTTAAACCCAGTTAGTTTTGTCCAAAAAATAAAAAAACTAAGACAAGTTAGGCCTGTTAGATTTCAATTTTCAAGTTGGAATTATTGTCTTCCAACCCGACAAAGTTGTGACTATTTAATTCAAATTCCCCTATTATATAAAATTAAAAAAACGCAATAAAACCCACTAGGGGTGAACACTTTGTGGTTTGGACCCACGAGAATATTGGACCCAACCTGCGAGAACCTTGGACCCGAACCTTTTTAAATACATGGGTCGGTTTCCAGTTCTAGATTTATATGAATTATCAGTTTTGGGTCGGGTCAGTTCGAAACCTAAGGTTCTAATATAAGAACTATAAGAACCGTTTGTATTTTAATTAGAACATGACTTATTAATAAATTGATAATGTAGAAAAAATACAATTTATAAAAATGATCCAATAGACATGTATTGTTAACGCAAAAAATAAAATAATACTTTAGTTTAGTTTTTACTATTCTTTATAAGTGTTATTGTAATCTATTTCACGTAATGTTAATACAATATAAAAAAATATTATTTATAAGAATAACAATGTATTTTCCATGAAATATTTTTCGTCTTGATGTTATGTATATTTACTATATCTAAATTTAAAGTAAATATTTATATATATTGCTCTGATGCGTGTATGCATATTCATGTATGTGTATTTTTGATGTATACATGATATATTCACATAATGTTCCAAGTGATGAGAGTAATACAATTGTTACGAAAACATAAGTCGATAAACGAAAAGTGACTTAAAAAAGAAAACTCATGGCTATTGTTAGAACCGTACCGAGGAATTCTTTACGAGCATGGTAAAAGAATGTGAATATGTAACCCTCTAAAGGCTTTTTACATTAAAACGTTCTGGAGGGTCAGACCTTACCCCTTCAGAACCTTTTACCCGACCCATCAAAACCTTTAGGACCCGAAACCACATAGCCTTTTAAGGTTTGGTTCGTGGTTCCTAATTTCAATATAAAATGGTATATGGTTCTGGTGGGTTCGGCTCGGTCGGTTCTGACTAGGGGTGTTCATCGGTTCGGTTTACGGTTTACTTCGTTTATCCAGTTCGGTTTATTCGGTTTTCAAAATTTTGTACCCCAAACCAAAAACCAAACCAAACCAAATTAGGAATATGTAATCCGAACCAAATTCAACCAAATTGAATTCGGGTTGGTTTCGGTTTAAAACCAAACAAACTGATTTCAACCAAATTCAACCGAAGTTTTTTTCTCTAACTTATATACCTTTGTGTTCCAAAATCCGAATAGAAAGTTAGCAATTAATATAAACCAAAAAATCAAACCACACAATATATTGTAAAAGAAAGTTTAAAAAGTAAAATAAAACAAAAAATCTAAAAAATAGTCTTACACACAAACATAAACATCATAGAAATTAGAAATATATCATCAACACTGCCAACAAATGTGTAGTGAGACACATATAATTGATTCTTTGCAAAGACATCTATGTATCAGTCGTAAAACTAACTCTATGAACTGATTTTTTCAATTCATCTTTAAGAATAACTTTCTCATCAATATATATGGCTTATTAAATATATTATTTTTATTTAATAATTAATTAATTAATTTACTGGTTTATTCGGTTATAACGAATAAACCAAATTAAAAAATGTAGAATAAAAAACCAAACCAAACATTGAATTAGCAATTCAGTTTCGGTTAAAACAAAACCAAACACTAAATTCATTGTTCGGGCGGTTCTTTTAGTTATGAATACGATTCGATTTACGGTTTTTATTTAGTTTTCGGTTTTTTCTGAACACCCGTGGTTCCGACCCTTTACACAGCCCTAAAACTCACCACCGCCACCCCCACCCCCACCCCATCTGTCAGCCACCACCCTCCATCACCTGCCACGTCACCCACCTCTCCTTCCCCATCTATCCAACCAGATTTGAGACCTCTCGTTCACCACCATCGCTCATTTTCCTCCGATCGACAACATGGCTGGTAGCAGAGAAGGCGGCAAGTGGTGGTGTACGATGCCTGTCACCACCGTCGTTCTTTTCCTAGTCCTCCCTACATCAATGAAGGCCGGTAGCAGTGCAGAGGGGAAAATCGTATACGTAAGGCTTGTTTACGGAAATTCATTTTAAACATTATTATACCAAATTTCATACTTCATATATTATCATTTGTTCTTTATGTTCATATTTTGTATCTGTCTATTTGTATCTCCTGTTGAACATTTACTTAATCTATCCGTATTTTTGGTCTGTTAAATTATAACTATTTTTTTTTTCCGTTGATTTCCACATGACCTGTGCTTAGATGTTATCGAACATCACTAATTCCTAGGGCTTTGATCTGAGTAAACAATGAAATCAACTACAAGAGAGGCGTTGTTTTTCAAGTTCCAAACCTCTTCTTTGTTTGAGCTCACACAGCGACCGTTTTTTGACATGTATTGATATTGTTGTATGTACGTGTGATTGCTAAAGTAGGCGTAATTTATATCATTGGCTGCATTGTTTTAGAGTATGCCTTTGTGATATATAATTCGAATAGCCGATCAGAATTCAACAGATTAGATTAGTATTGAGCTATCATTTTACATTCGTTTAGCTGTCGATCTAATAAATAAGCAGCGTTGCTTGTTGTCTAGTTGTAAAAGCTCTGTACACTCCCTTATTATCTGCAACGTATTTGATTCGTGTATATATAGTACTTGATCACGGTGAGCTGTGGAGATGATGTCATATGCATCATCATCAGCAGCATCAACAACAAGACAGTCGCAGGGTTATGATGTTTTCTTGAGCTTTCGAGGGGAGGACACTCGTACTGGTTTCACTAGCCATTTATATGAAGCCTTAATTCAAAAACGCATCAGAACCTACAAAGATGACAGGGCAGGGGAGTTTGGGAACATTATTGGTCCCGAGCTCCTAGAGGCTATAGAAGCATCAAGATTTGCCATAGTGGTTTTATCCAGCAATTTTGCAACATCGAAATGGTGTTTGGAGGAAATCGCCAAGGTTGTTGATTGCATGGAGCGGGGCAACATGGTTGTAATTCCTGTTTTTTACCATGTGTCCCCCTCTGATGTACGCCATCAAAGCAACTGCTTTGAACAAGGCTTTGCCAATCATGAAGCAGATCCTGAAATCACACCACAGAAGGTAGCAATATGGAGATCTGCTTTTACAAAAGTCGGGGCTGTCAAAGGACTACACGTAACACCACACCGGTAGGCTGTCTTATTAACAATTGATGTGTTTTACATACTATTATTCCAAGGTTACTTTGAGACGCTACGAATTAACTTTATGATCTATTCAAATGTGTAAATTACTTATCCTTAAAAAGTAGTATATCAATGATTTTCAAACTTACTCAAGTTAATCTGTTAAGTCTTGTAATCTCAGACCTTTGTGAATGCAGTAATATACAGACTGCATGGGTTTTAACCATTTTATTAGTATAAAAAAAGAAACATAAAGCTTATTTTGTAGTACATAGAACAACTCCTTGCTTTTGTGAAGCTCTCACGCGCACCTCAGCTTTTACGACCTCAATGCCTCGGAGCTCCACACTTTATAAAACCATGATTAGAAGAAATCTCAGATTGACAGAAGTAGATATTGTTTAACTGCTATATTTCCTTTTTAAAATAAGCTTACATTGTTTGACTACCATCTTTCCATGTTAGAATTTACATTTTTCTTCTAGGTAACAAATAGTCTGAATGTGAGTAAATCATCTTTTATATGCAAAAATATTTAACTTTGTCACTCCCAAAATTTGATAGAACTAATGTGTGTTAATGCAATTATATAACATGATTCTTTCAACTTCCTGCAGGAATGAATCAGAAATTGTTGGTGAAATCTTACGGAGAATCTTGCAGGACGTACAAGATTCATCATCGGTGGATCTTAGTCATCTTACCAAAGGTCTAGTGGGACTTGAATCTCGAGTACATGAGGTTATTAGAATTTTAAACATAGAGTCTAGTGAAGTGCGTTTCATTGGGATTTGTGGGATGAGTGGGATTGGGAAGACTACTTTGGCTGAAGTTGTCTTTGAGAGCACTCGAAGCAAATTCCAAGAAAGTAGCTTTATTGGAAACATCAAGGACATCTCCAAGGAACATGATAGCGATTTATGCAAGTTACAACAAAAGATTCTTGATGATGTTTTGAAGGATGAAAGCATACCTGTAAGAAGTGTAAAACATGGACAAACTCTGTTGATGACAAAGCTTCACAATTTGAAGGTATTAATAGTTTTGGATGATGTGAATCATGCAGACCAGTTTATGTATTTAGCTAGTGGGCGTGAATGGTTTGGACCCGTAGCAGAATCATAGTGACAACAACAAATGCAGACTTGCTGAATGCATATAGAGTAAATGAAATATTTATGTGTGAAGTATTGAAAGGTGAAGAAGCTCTTACACTCTTTTGTCAGTCAGCATTTCGAGATGGACATCCTACACATGGTTATGAAAAGTTGTCTCAAGATATTGTGAAGTATGCTGGCGGTCTTCCAATAGCTCTTACTGTTTATGGTTCTCTTCTATGTGGAAAAGAGGAAAATTATTGGAAAGAGATATTGAAGAAAGTTCAAGAATATCCACATAAAGAACTTTTTGGAAGGCTTGAAGTAGGTTATGCTAGACTAGATAGACATCAACAGCATATGTTCATGTATATTGCATGTTTCTTGAAAGGGATAGACATATATTTGGTAAAAGATATACTAACCAGTATTGGTTTGTTCCCTGAGTGTGGAATTACCGATCTGATAAGCAAGTTTCTTGTAACGATTAATTTTGATGATTGTGTGTGGATGCATGACCTGCTCCAGCAAATGTGCTGGGAAATTCTTCATAAGGAATCACAACAGTACAATGGAAAACAAATTGCAATAAAGTATCGTCAAGATGTTTTGGATATCCTCTCATCCAAACCAAAGGTTTGCTTAATTTCCACATAATCCATAAAATGTTATCATTCCAGTAAGAAACTTTATATTTTAGAGTGAATTCTTTACCGTTTTGGGTAAATTTTTATCTTGCAAACTGAAGCCTATAGTAATTTCTGAATTTAGAGTTGGCATGGCTCTATTTTTGGTTTTTGCTTTAAAATATTAATGTCGTAATACTTTTTTAATGGTTATAGCGAGTAACTCATTTGACAATTGTGATACAACACAACATTAAATATCGTAAGACTTTGTTAATATGCCTATATAAGTTACCAGGATTCACCACAACATTAAATAAATAAATATGCCATAAGTTACCAAAACACATTTTTCAGGACAGAGTGTGAAAGAATTAGATGACTCATTCTGTTGCTGTGTTCGTTTATACCAGGAATCAAGAACAATTGAAATCATTAATCAGGAACCATACAAGATTGAAGCAGATGATTGCATTGATGATCCATCCTGCTTTTCAAAGATGAGGAAACTAAAGTTTCTACGAATTAGTAATATACACTTTCCTCAGGTCTTAATTATCTTTCCAATGAACTTCGAATTCTAGATTGGTATGGTTGTTCATTGAAGTCCTTGCCTTCAACATTTGCACCTAAACATATTTATCAACTTGAAATGTGTTATAGCCAACTTGAAACTCTATGGGAGAAAAATCTTGTAAGTACTATATACATAGTATTGATTTGAAGTAAATGCAAACTAGAAATCTGAAAATTTTCCCTCTCACTTAACAGGATCTGCCTAATTTGAGATCTATTGATCTTAGGTTCTCAAATGATTTGACCAAAATTCCTGACTTGACATCAGTGCCGAATCTTGTTAAACTAAATCTTGAAGGCTGCACAAAATTGAAAGACCTACATGAATCAGTTATTTTTCACAAAAAGCTACAATTCTTAAATCTTAGTGGGTGTGCGCATCTTCAGAGCCTTGGCAGAAGCAACATGGAAATGGAAGCTCTTGTGACACTTCTTCTTTCTGGCTGCTCAAATCTTAAACATGTTCCTGAGTTTGGAAAAAACATGAAGTGCTTAGAACATCTGTATGTAGATGGAACTAACATCAAGAGGTTACCAGAAAGCTTGGAGAATTGTGTAATTTGAGGAAGCTTGATGCAAGTGAAACTTCTTTACAAGAGATTCCTTTGTCCATTCATTCCTTAAAAAGATTAAGATTCATACGTTTCCAAAGATGCCGACTTTTATTCCAAAGCAGAAGTTTTCTTTTTACAAAGATGGATATGTTATCAGTTGGTTTAAGGGAACTTGATTTAAGTTATTGCAATATATCTATAGTTCCTGATGCTATCGGTTTATTACATCAATTAGTAAATTTGGATCTTTCTGGAAATGATTTTGCTTCTCTGCCCACAAACATCAGCCTCCTCTCAAACCTGAGAATACTTTGTTTAAATAATTGCAAGAGACTTCAGTCACTACCAAAACTTTCGGTAGTTAATGAAGACACTCTTTATGGACTTCAGATGAGAGTCAATTACGTTATCTCAAAGAAAAGGTAGATGCCTCCATATATCATGCCACAAGCAACAACACTGGTCCAATGGTGTCCTGTTTGAACTGCCCTAAAGTAGCAGAGAACGAAAGCAGTGGTCATCTGGCTGAAAGGATATTAAATTGCTACCTTCAGGTCTCTCTCTCTCTCTCTCTTACACACACATGTATGTGTGTGTGATAACGATATGGTATATATGATATCAATTAGTAAGCTTGAACTGCAAGATGACGTGGTAGTGTAGTGTGGAATCAGCGTATGCCCACATCTCGTTTACTCCCTTCATTTTGTTTGTATTTTGCAGTTACGAACAAGATGTTGGATCACACCAGAAGCTGTTTTTGAGATAGTTGGGGCTGGATGTGAAATTCCGTCAGGTTTCTATAGGCTAAGATCTAATGAAAGTTTGACCCCTGATGGTCCATGGATGGGACTTGTTATATGTGCTGTTGTAGCTTTACACCACATTGACACTGCTCTAGAAACTAAGTACGTGGTAACAGCTCATATTCAAGTTGGTGAAAAATATTGGAGTATTCCAGTCCCCATAAATTACTTCTTGGCGGCAGGGTTGGAGAACCAATTGGTTTTCTATTGGACGAGAGCGGGTGACCTTCAAAGAACTGTGGATTCAAGTGAAAGGAACACCTTTAAGTTTTCATTTAGCATGGAGCCACAAGGTCAGGTCTTAATTGTATCTATATATATTTCTTTTAAAAAAAGCCGCAACATTCATATTTTTCAAAAGGTCAACAACTGTAACGTTTTAATCTTGCCATCTTTCATCGGTTTGTTCTACTGGCTGAAAGGAGCTCGCCATCCAGTGGCGAAGCTTGGTTTTGGAATCGGTGGGGCCGGACTCAATTTTTTTTTCGATCGGTAGTGGCAAATCGGTGGGGGCCGAACTCAACCCGGACTCAATTTACCTATGAAAATCGCAAATTTATACCACTACACCAGAAAACAGGGGGGGGGGGGGGGGGGGGGGGGCAGGGCCACCCCTGGCCCTTCTTATCCTTCGTCCCTGTCGCCATCCAACCCGAGAGGGTGGCGGTGGTGTTCTTTCACGGGTTCAAGCCCTCAACCAGCTACCCGTGATACTCCCCGACCCCCCTAATATTATTTACCTTTTGAGTCATACAAGTTATATATAAAAAAACAATCTAACCAATTCTTTACTGTTAACGTACATTACTATGCATGACTCGTTGGACCCGACTAAGTAGCCTAACATGTGTGTGTGTGTGTAGAGAGAGAAATATTACATATAAGTGCCCTGTAGACAATAATTACAAAAAAGTAAATGTCGAGTCATTAAGTACTCCCCCACAAGCTAAGGACGTCGAATGACTTATAGCTACAACAACTATACCCAATTTACAAATCGATCAACGTCGGTTCGGCTCGTTTACAACCGAGCCGATTTCGATATGAGCTTCTTTCAAACGAGCAACGAGCTTTTTGTACACCCCTACTTTTATTACAACTTGTGAGCCTTTATATTTAGGGCTGGAAGTTTATTATCTTCCAATTTTTGTTTTAAGATTTATGAACGACATGTCTAAAGCTTAAAAAGATCAATGACCGGGAAAAAATGTTAAAGAAGCAATACAGAGCATTTATGGATCTGATTATATTAAAGACTTAAATGATGCCTTCAGTAGTTCAAATGTTCTTCATGGGCTAGATCGAACCTTTTCAAAGAAGAATGTGGTAGGTTTTTGGTCACTTTGAGTATATGCAGCATAATTGTAAGTTTCTTGTTGGTTGAAAATTAGACTTACTAAAAAAGTACATAACATGGTTTCTAAATGTAAGATTCATACCAAAGGCCTTGTAGCCTAGCAGCATTAGGGGTGTAGTAAAAGTGTTCCTCCCCAAGTGGTTTCTAGTTCCATGTGGACATTTGTGTAGACTTACGAGAAGGTTTATTGGGTGCGTGAGTTAGCAGTTTTTAAAAAAATGTAACGCGTAATGCGTAATGCTAAAAGACTGAACAAATGTATTGCAGATTGTAAATCAGAAGTCACTAAATTTGGTGTCCGTTTTATCCAAGAGAAAGACATTATGCAGCTAAAAAATCCTAATGGTTTTACAACTAAGTTGGTGCAGTCTGTGTTTAAAGAGATTTTATCTCCTCACTCTGAACTGCTAAGGTTTCTGGGTGCTTTTGAACCTGTTACACTCCTCCCTTCCTGTGACTCTTCTATCAACCATGACCTAACCAAGAGTATAACATCCATTTGTGACTACGAAAAACAACAGTACACTTTGGATGACATGCATAAATTCGTTAAATGCTTAATTGAAATCAACAAAGAAGTTTTAAAATGCAAAGAAGAATGGAGTCATCCAGAAGCATTTCCTGTGGTTTATGACTATTATCGAATCCTCCATGGAATTTCTGTTCTATACATTGAGTTTTTAAGGTTGCTGAAAGATGCGTTGGACAGCTGGTTGAGTGCAAGGATGGCATTGGAGCAAATTGTGGCAAAAAGGAGAACAAACAACAATTACAGTTATAGAGAGATGCTAGAACAGCTTAATGATATTGAAGCTGCTGAACGTATCAGATTTTGTGATAATTACATCAGATCATTTGCATTTATGTGTAAGCAAACGGTTTTGTTTTCAAGACACTTCAATGAACATATCCAAGACATCAAAAAATTCAAGTCAGTGAACACATTGGCGAAAGTATCAAGTATAATATTTGCAGGCATTTTCAGTATTCTGCTTACTTACATATGTACTGACAAAGTATTGCAAGAGATGAAAGATGCAAGTTCATATTCTATGTGGTTGCAATTGATCCAGAGTTTGTTAAAGAAGAGTGATGAATGGTTCCTTGCACTGGAAGTTATGGAAGGGAGTTGCGTATTTGGGATTTTTTTAGTTGTGCACTTGTCGTACAAGAATTGAAGAAAACGATGGCTGGGTTTGCTTCTTTTACTTGTCAGACTGAGGAGGAAATGATGATTGTAATAAACAAACTTGAGAAAATGATGGATGCCATCTCAGTGACCATTGGAGATATGCGCAGGCATGCTCATATATATAGCCTTGATATAAGGGAGGCAAGAATTACTTTGCATCAGCTTATTGTAGACAGTAATATACAGTTGTCTGTTACGGGAGTTCGGTTTATGCCACCAAATGAAGAACATTACGAAAATCCTATAAGTGAGGCGATGACCATTATGTATCGAACTACTTTATCTCTAGCCCTCACTGATTTAGAGTGGTATATACATGCTTCTGAAGCAGAAGCTGATGATCCACCCCTCCTTTCCTGTCATTCCATCATCCATGACAACACCAGCAGTATAATAAAAATAATCTGTGACCCCCACCCCATAGGAAGAGGAAAGTCCCTGGACGACATCCATAGAGTAATGACATGTCTGCATGCAATCAACCAAGAAGGTTTCGCAGTCTTAAATGAATGCAAGGAAGAATGGGGGCAGCATCCACAGTTATCTCAGTTAGTCTATGAGTACCATAAAATCTGCGTTCAAACATCTCAACTTTACAATGATTTTGTAAAGTTTCTGAAAGGCCAGTTTGACATTGGATTGGGTGCATTTTGACATTGAAAGAATTTGTGGTAAATTTGAGACTAGATGATGATTATGATCAATATCTTGAAGAAGAGATGATGTTGCAATATGTTGATGATGAAAGATTTAAACTTTCAGGTGATTTTATGAAATCATTATCATATATATATAAACAAACTGTTTCTTTTATAAGACACTTCAATGAAGAGATCCATGAGTTGAAGTCCGTGAAGGTATTGGGCAAAGTATCAAACGGACTTATTGCAGGTGTTTTCAGTCTGATTGCTGGTTATATGGTTGAACCCATGTACTTCAAGTGGATGGAAGATAAAACTTTGACTTGTGTGTGGTTACATTTAATTGGAAGCTTTTCATGGAAGAGTCCTCTATGGAAGACTGAACGGTCTGTTATACATGATCTTTTCGACATTGATTTTCGTCTATCTGTAGCAGAAGATGAGATTCGTTCTTTTATTTTTGAAGTGAAGAAAAAAACAGGAGGGGCTTTTCTTGCTAGTAAAAAGGATACGATGATTGCAATAGATACTGTTGCGAATGAAATGGAAGAGTTGTCGGTAATTATTAAAGAAATGAGCATGCATGCTCACAAATGTAGTGGTGACATAATCCAAGCAGGAATATATTTGGAATTAATGGGGCACAATCGTATGTTGCCTATCAAACGCAGACGGTAGACAACATTAAGTTGCAAACGCTAGCATAAGTAGTCGGTGCACCTGTCGCTTTTTTAAACCAAGCAGAAATCTACTTAAAAAACTTTGTTATGTAGACTCCCTTTTAATCTGCAACGTATTTGATCCATTAAACAGTCGACTATATATTTTCTATCATTCCTTGTGTAAGAATTCATCTATAGTACTTAAGTAGTATATAATCCCAAGTGTTGGGTGGAAATTTGGTTATGATCGGTTTAGTTCTTTATGGTACCCAGCACGTGGTATAGTAACTGAAAGAGAAAATGATAAAGATCTTTTCGAATCGACCAAACTCCAAAGGAATTAAGCAGGAAGAAAGTAAATAAATGAACACAAATTGCTTCAATATTCTTGTTAACTATTAAGTGCAAGTACAAGTTATTTAAATATGCAAAATAGACGAACTACAATCTAAAATGATGGAGTTCATGCATGCAAAAATATGAGATTGAATGAGAACATGGGTTTCTAGTGCCAACTAGTACCAAACTAGTACTAGAAACGTTAAGAAACAATAATACATAAATTAGGGAAACATGATGATGACGAACGTGGGCAAACGGGTCGGTAAATGGGTTTACCGTGGATCCGTATTAGAAACCTTAAAAACTAGTCGTGATATGCCAAAAAAGATATTGCCATTGGTTTTACATCGATAGACAATTACAATATTGATACCGGTACTGTACCAACCATAACATAGATTGCACTCGTGATACGCGGTTGGGTTTAATTTTTTTTCTTAACATTCCGATATAAATTTTATTTGAAAAGGAATTGTATTCAAAATAATGGTACGATAATTAACCGAGACGGTATAGTAATATTTACACTGGTTTTGTTATACAAAAGTTATATGATGTAACTCAGGAAATAAATCTTTCTTTCACATATTTAATTGAAACTAAAAGAAAAGATGAAAGTTAAAGTTGCAATTCACAAAACTTAAAAAAAAGGAAAGAAAAAAAAAAGAGAAAGCCAAACCTACTCTTAACAAACTTTGTAATTGTAACATATATAACTAGTTGAATTACCGTGCGTTGCGGCGGTGCACCAAAATATTGATAAAAAAAAGTACTTCATGATGGTGTATTAGGAACTCACAAAAAAGTTACGTCGTTGTAAAATAATATAGCAAGTAAACAATGCGTCAAAGTTTATTTTTAAACATATATCTTGATGATTTTATGTGTTAACTGATTATATTATATCTATCCAATCCTCTAATACACGGTTTATTCAAACCGAAACCCGTGTAATACACGGGTTTTTAAATAGATAACTTTTTCATCACTTAGCAAACAAAATTATATTTATTAAACTCGTGTAGTACACGGGGTTCTAACCTATAGACTAAATAAAATAAAAAGTGATGATGTGGTGGATAATGAGTTGAAGGTTCGATATGGTTTATTGTTAAAGGAAAAAGAGTGCTTAGAATTGTTGAGATTTGAAATGATGTGTTAAACCATCAAAGATGTACTATGTTGCAAGACCCCGCCAAAGTCCAATTAATATCATCCGTTATTCATAGATTCGTTGTAAAAAGTAAAAACCCAACACCACCCCTGAATCGGTTAACCTTGTTTACCCGAAGGTAAACCATGAAGTCTTAGTCAACTACGATACAATGTGAGTTTGTTTTGTGGTTTAAAACCTTACACTGTTTTTGTTCACACATGACACAGTGATTGAATGGACCGGCAGCATTAATTGCCAGAATTTGCCCTTATGCTAAGGCTATTCAAATGACTGGTCATTGTTCGATCAACAGATAATGCTTGCATTGGGTTATCACTTTATATTCATTTATTTTATAAAAGCAAACATACTAATTATTGAACTTCCGAGGAGATGACACTCGCACTGGTTTCACCAGCCATTTATATGAAGCCTTAGTTCGAAAAACGCATCAGAACATACAAAGATGACAGGTCACTTGAGATTGGGAATTTCATTGCTCCCGCGCTCCTAGACGCTATAGAAGCCTCAAGATTTGCCGTTGTAGTTTTATCGAGCAATTTCGCAACATCCAAATGGTGTTTGGAGGAAATCACAAAGGTTGTGGATTGCATGGAGCGAGGCAATTTGATTGTTATTCCTGTTTTTTACCGTGTGTCTCCCTCTGATGTGCGTAATCAAAGCAATTGTTTCGAACAAGACTTTGCCAATCATGAAATAGATCCTGGAATCACACCACAGAAGGTATCAGCATGGAGATCGGCTTTTGCAAAAGTCGGGGCTATCAAAGGGTCGCACGTTTACACCAGACAAGTAGGTTTCTTTCTTTCTAACATATTATTTTTATATATTAAAGCCCCTACGGCTATGCGCATATAATGTATATATTGTGTGGCCATTGGGAGGAAAAAGTAAAGTTGCACTAATTTTAACGTTATTTTACTAATTTCGTGAAAACAACGTTAAAAAGACGGACGGTTAATCATGCATCATGTGGTGGCGTTCATAGCTAAAAGACAAGGGGGTACATGCACCAATCGGGTTTATCCCGATTGCTAAGTGTTATGTGCCTTATG
Source organism: Ambrosia x helenae (assembly GCA_030844895.1). Lineage (NCBI taxonomy): Eukaryota > Viridiplantae > Streptophyta > Magnoliopsida > Asterales > Asteraceae > Ambrosia > Ambrosia x helenae. The sequence continues at coordinate 6,182 of JAUTDX010000492.1, read as the reverse complement.
TCCAAGGCTTGATACAAAGCCACTATCGAGCCGGGGGTCTCACTGGAAGCAGCCTCTCTATTCCCACGGGTTAGAGGTAAAGTTGTCTACATCTTACCCTCATCAGACCCTACCTTAGCTTTTGCTATTGGTGGGATTAACTGAGTATGATGATGATGATATATATTAGGCAAAATGGAATTTATTAATCCCAACTTTTTGCAATTGGCCGATAATAATCCCACCTGAGTTTATTCTTCTCACCAGTCCCACCTTTCAAACATTTTACTCTCACTGCACCCCCGTTAACTCACACTAACGTCGTTAGCTGAAACTGACAATTCTAGGCGCTTATTCACCGGATTTGAAAGAGGGAATCGAGATGAATATATTGGTATGTTTAATTACAGAAATAAGCATGGTTTGTCGATTGTAGGTTGATGTTCTCCTCGGATGGGATGACTGGAACCGACGATTAACCATCGAACCGTGCTTATTTATGCAATTAAACATACCAATATCTTCATCTCGATTCCCTTTTTCAAGTCCGGTGAATAATCGCCAAGAATTGTGAATTTCAGCTAACAGCGTTAGTGTGAGTTAACGGGGGGTGCAGTGAGAGTAAAATGTCTCAAAGGTGAGACTGGTGGGAAGAATAAACTCAGGTGGGATTATTATCGGCCAACTGCAAAAAGGTGGGATTAATAAATTCCATTTTGCCTATATATTAATGATTCGAGGTTGTTTTGAGATGCATAAATTAACTTTATGGTTTATTGTTATTCCAACTACATGCAGGAACGAATCAGAAATCGTGAGTGAAATCCTAAGGAGAATATTGCAGGACATGCAAGATGCATCACCAGTTGATCTTAATCATCTTACCAAAGGTCTAGTGGGAATTGAATCTCGAGTAGATGAGGTGATAAAAAGTTTAAACATGGAGTCTAGTGAAGTTCGTTTCATAGGGATTTGTGGGATGAGCGGATTGGAAAGACTACTTTGGCTGAAGTTGTCTTTGAGGGCATTCGAAAGACATTTCAAGAAAGTAGCTTTATTGGAAATATAAAGGACATCACCAAGGAACATGCTAGTGATTTATGCAAGTTACAACAGAAACTCCTTGATGATGTTTTAAAGGATGAAAGCATACCTGTAAGAAGTGTTAAACATGGACAAACTCTGTTGATGACAAAGCTACGTGATTTGAAGGTTATAATCGTCTTAGATGATGTGAATCATCTGACCAGTTAATGTATTGGCTGGTGAGAGTGAATGGTTTGGATGCGGCAACAGAATCATAATAACAACGAAAAATGCTGATTTGCTGAATGCATATGGAATGAATGAAATATTTACGTGTGAAGAACTGAATGCTGAAGAAGCTCTTCGACTCTTTTGTCAGTCATCATTTCGAGATAGACATCCTGCACATGGTTATGAAAAGTTGTCTGATGATATTTGTAAAGTTTGCTGGCGGTCTTCCAATAGCTCTTACTGTATATGGTTCTCTACTATGTGGAAAAGCGGAGAACTATTGGAAAGACATATTGAAGAAAGTTCAAGAATACCAACATAAAGAAGTTCTTGGAAGACTTGAAGTAGGTTATGTTAGACTAGATAGACATCAACAGCTTACCTTTATGTATATCGCATGTTTCTTGAAAGGAGAGACAAGGATTTGGTAGAAGATATACTATACGATATTGGTTTGCACTCTAAGAGTGGAATTACTGATCTTATAAACAAGTTTCTTATTACTACTAATTTCGATGAGTGTGTGTGGATGCATGATCTGCTCCAACAAATGTGCTGGGAAATTCTTCACAGGGAATCACAAGGATACAATGGAAAACAAGTTGCAATCAAGTATCGTCATGATGTTTTGGATATTCTCTCATCCAAACCAAAGGTTTTTCTTAATCCATAAAGTTGTGGATAGTAAAATATTATAACTCGAAGTGAAATCTCTGCAATTTTATACCCTGCTTCTTAAAGAATTAGTAGAATTTTGATCCTGCAAACTAAGGCCTATAGTATTTTTCAAATTCAAAGTTGGCATGACTTTTTTTTTTTTGGATTCTAGCTCTAAACATTTGACAATTACGATTGCCAATACATATATTTCTGGACAGAGTGTTAAAGAATTAGATAACTCATTATGTTGCTGTGATTTGTTTATACCAGGAATCGAGAACAATTGAAATCATTAATCAGGAGCCATACAAGATTGAAGTGGATGATTGCATTGATGATCCATCCTGCTTTTCAAAGATGAGGAAACTAAAGTTTCTCAAATTAGTAATATACACTTCCCACAAGGTCTTAGTTATCTTTCAAATGATCTTCGAATTCTGGAATGGTATGGTTGTTCAATGAAGTCCTTGCCTTCCATGTTTGAACCTAAACACATTTATCAACTTGAAATGTGTTATAGCAAGCTTGAAACGCTCTGGGGAAAAAATCTTGTAAGTTTTGTCTAGATAGTTGATAGTTCATAGTTGTGATTTGAAGCTAGAAATCTGAAAATTTTCCTTTAACTTAACAGGATCTGCCTAATTTGCGATCTATTGATCTTAGTTTCTCAAGGGATTTGGCCAAAATCCCTGACTTGACATCAACGCCAAATCTGGTGAAACTAAATCTTGAAGGCTGCACAACTTTGACAGAGCTACACCAATCAGTTCTTTCTCACAAAACGCTACAATACATAAATCTTAGTCGGTGTACACATCTTCAGAGCCTTGGCAGAAGCCATATGAAATGGAAGCTCTTGTGACACTTCTTTCTTTCTGGCTGTTCAAATCTTGAATATGTTTCCAGAGTTTGGCAATAACATGAAGTGCTTAGCGAATCTGTATGTAGATGGGACTAACATCAAGAAGTTACCAGAAAGCTTGGTGGAATTGTGTAATTTGAGGAAGCTTGATGCAAGTGAAACTTCTATACAAGAAATTCCATTGTCCATTCATTGTATGAAAAAATTAAGACTCCTACGTGTTCATAGATGTCAGCTTTCATCCCAAAGCAGAGGGTTCCTTTTCACAACGACGAATATGTTATCATCTGGTTTAAGGGAACTTGATCTAAGTTATTGCAATCTATCCGTGGTTCCTGATTGTATTGGTTTATTACATCAATTAGTAAATTTGGATGTATCTGGAAATGATTTTACTTCTTTGCCCGCAAACATCAGTCTCCTCTCGAATTTGAAAATGCTTTGTTTGATTAATTGCAAGAGGCTTCAGTCACTACCAAAACTTTCAGTAGTAAATGAAGACACTCTTTATGGACTTCAGATGAGATTCAATTACATTATCTCAAGAAAAAGGGTAGATGTTTCTAAGTTTCATGCCAGAAGCAACAACACTAGTCCATTGGTGTCCTGTTTAAAACTGCCCTAAAGTAGCAGATAATGAAAACGGCGATCATCTGGCAGAAAGGATATTAAATAGTTATCTTCAGGTCTCTCTCTCTCTCACTCACTCTCTCTCTCTCTCTCTCTCTCTCTCTCTCTTATGCGCGACAACAATATTGTAGCTTAAACTGCAAGTAGACATGGCAGTGTAGTGTGGAATCACCATTTGCCCGCATTTCATTTACTCCTCTCATTTTATATTTTTTTTCTGCAGTTACGAACAAAATATTGGATCATGCCAGAAGCTGTATTTGAGATAGTCGGTGCTGGAAGTGAAATTCCATTAGGTTTCAAGTTGCTAGATCTGATGAAAGTTTAACCCTTGAAGGCCCATGGATCGGGATTGTTATCGTGCTGTTGTTGCTTTACACAACATTGATGCTGCTATGGGAACAAAATACGTGGTAACGGCTCAGATTCATGTTGGTAAAAGATATTGGAGGATTCCAGTCCCCATACACTTCTTGGCACCCAGGGTTGAGAACCAGTTGGTTTTCTATTGGACAAGAGCAGATGACCTTCAAAGAACTGTAGATTTAAATCAAAAGAACACATTTAAGTTTTCATTTAGCATGGAGCCAAAAGGTCAGTAACAACTTAAATATATTTATCCCATAAAAATTATCTGAGGCTTAAAATGGTTGGTGGTAATTATGAAGTTTAATGTATATACCAGAGAAAAGGCCTTATCTTTTTGTGAGGTTAGGAGTAAATATCATATTAGCAACAAATACAGGTGCCTTTTGACACATGCGTATATATGTAGAAAACATTATTGATTAATTCAGAGTAGAGCCTCTTTCTTGGTGATATTAGTTCCATCAAGCCATTTTAGTTTAGTTGGATTTACCTAAGACGTTGGTTTTAAAATTGGGTTTAAAAGGGTGAGGCGCTCTGAAGCGCTAAAGCCCAAAAAAGTTGAGGTGTGAGGCAATAGGTATCATATAATATAGACAAGTTTATTTTGGTGTAACGGCTTTGAGCCAAAGAAGAATGGTATGTTAGGTTAATCTTGACGGGTTTTTAATCCGGGTTATCGGTTACGGTAATTGGAGCTTCGCGGGTCAAATGGGTTGCATAATTTTAGTTAATTAGTCACATGTTTTGGTGTTTTAAAGTAGTATAGGAGTGGGTCAAAACATGGGTTGGTTTTCCTGTTATTTAGGCATATTATGTTCACGTAAGTAGCAGGTTAGTTAGATGATTTTTCCTATATAATGTAATGTTTTGAGTATGAATAAAATAAGTGAGTTTTAAAGCAGTAAACATATTACTATACGTGTGTGTTTTATTTGTGTGATTGACTGATTGGGGCCTGAAACCAACATGGTATTTCGTCTCTTTGAGTGTATGAAGCATAATAAAAAGTTTATTCTCCCTGAAAAATTAGAAGTACAAGATGAGTACATGGTATCTAAACAAAATATTTTCTAATACTAAAAGACTGGAAGTTTTATTGCAGATTGTAATTACAAGTGACTACATTTGGAGTTCGTTTTATCCATGAGGAAGACATTATTCAGCTGAAAAGGCTTGAAGAGTCAACAACTAAGATGGTGTTCTATTTGCCTATAACTACCTTGTCTCGTGCCTCTAAACTGCTTAGGCATATGGGCGCTTGTGAACCTGTAACATTTCTCCGTTCCTGTTACTCTTCAGTTAACCATGATCTCGCTAGAAGTATAGCGTTCATTTGTGACTATGGAAAACAACAAGCACACCTTGGATGACATGCATACAATCATTAAACACTTAATTGAAATCAACCAAGAAGTTTTAAGTAAATGTGATGAAGAATTGATGCATTCAGAGCTTTTTCCTTTGGTTTATGACTACTATCGAATCATCCATGGAACTTCTGAACTTTACAATGATTTTTTAAGGTTCCTGAGATATGCATCTGATAGCTGGTTGAGTTTAAGGCTTGCCTTGGAGCAACTTGTGGCAAAAAGTAGAACAGACAAAGATTACAGTTATAGGGAAATGCTTGAACAACTTAATGATCTTGAAGCTGCTTATGGTATCAAATTTTGTAATAATTTATCATATCATTTGCAGTTATCTGCATGCAAACAGATGCTTTTTCGAGACACTTAAATGACAAGATCCAGGACATTGAAAGGTGCAAGTCGATGATAATACTGGCGGAACTATCTAGCATAACAATCACATGCATTTTAAGTATTCTGGTAGCATATACTTGTACTGACGAGCAATTGCAAAAGATGAAAGGTGCAAATTCATATTCTATGTGGTTGGATTTGATCCATGGTTTGCAAACAAGAGTGCCGAATGGTTTTATGTCATGAGAAGCTACGGAAAGGAGTTGTGTATCTGGGATTTTTTAGATGTACTGTTGTTGTACAAGAATTGAAGACGAAGATGGCTCAATTTGCTTCCTTTACTCATCAGAGTGAAAAGGAGATGATGGCCGGAATAAATAAGCTCGAGAAGATTATGGATAACATCTCAGTGACCATAGAAGATATGTGTAGGCATGCTCATCTATATAGCCTTAATATAAGGGAGGCTGGAATTACTTTGAATCAGTTTATTGTAGATAGTAATTTACAGTTGTCTATTACTGGAGTTAGGTTTATGCCGCCCAATGAAGAACATCAATATGAAAATCATGTGAGTGAGGCGATGACCATTTTGTATAAAGCTACTTTATCTCTAATCCTCACTGATTTACAATGGTATATACGCGCTTTTGAAGAAGAAGAAGAAGAAGATGATGATGATGATGATTCAAGTCTCCTCTCCTGTCATTCCGATATTCATG
>JAUTDX010000060.1:0-43229 GCA_030844895.1 Ambrosia x helenae | reverse complement strand
CTACAAATTACTTTCTTTATTATACCAACCAACAAACATAATACGGACTAAAAGAACTCACCAGTCGATTCAAATCTTCATCACCAATCAGAAACGAAAATTCGGTAAGTTCTTTTAACATTTGATCGATAAAATAAACTTTCAGTACAAAACATCTATCAGTAATATATACTGATATTGTGAAGGGAACAGATGTTAGTAAACAGGTTTTTTCTTAAAACAGACAATTAGGTTCTTATTGTTGTTTTTTAGTAAAAAAAATAGTAAAATATTGATATAGTATTTGTCACACCCTCAAATTTCCACGTGCGGAGTTTTACCGCGAGGCGCGTGACACACCAGGATCCAAGTCAACGGTCACAATAAACAACATATATGATACGTAAAAACTGACATAAGTAAACCATTAAGTTTTTCATAAATGATCCCAAGTGCGGAAGCGCAAAACTTTGTTAACAACCTGAAATCAAAAAATAAAAAAGTACAAGTCTAAAAATACTAAATGAGATGCACATGAATCCTAGACGCCGTGAGACTCCGTGCGCCTATCGACAGCTGCTTCCTTAGCGACCTGAAACAAAACATGCTAAAACGTCAGCAAATAATGCCGGTGAGTTCACAGGTTTTTAAGTAAAACGTTTACACGAACTTTTGAAAGACCATCATGATACTACCGACCGATGAAAACACTTGTTAAATGTTTGAACTTCATAACGAACCTCCAAACGAACTATCGCCCACCGAAGTCAACGAAATACCATCCCATGGTCAACGAATTGCTTTATCATAGCTAACGAACTACCATCCCATGGCCAACGAATACTTAACTAGCTACCGAACTACCACATAGAGGCTAACGAACTACCCGCACCACGGCTAACGAACTGCCACAAACATAGGCCATATAATACGGGAACATACCTGATGAATACCTTTGAACCCAAATGATCCATTCCCAAACGTAGTGAATACTTGAGTACCCAAAAACATAGTTGTCACGCCTTTTAGGAAAACACATTTGACACACGTTTAAAGAACACAGCATGTTTTTCTCCCCCGAAATTGTAAAAACCAGTAAAAGAGTGGGGCCGTGAAACTCACCTTAGAGTGCGTCTTCTGGTATACTAGAATTCCAACACGTGTATGATAATCCCAACTAATGACAACCTATCAATGGTTTACATAAGTGTGATGACTATTACCCGAAGGCTAACTAGTCCCCGATTGTCCAGATCTTGACTACGTATGTTAAAAAGTGTGTTTAACGTTAACCGGACATTCCAGACCGTCCCGACATCCCGTTGGTGACCCATTACCCTAACTAATCAAGTACACATAAATTTATACACAAAGTTCAAGCATAAAACACTTAGTTTGTATCAAAATCTCATTTTTTGTTATCGTAGGGCCGAACGTGGCTTTGAGTGGTCGAAGGTGGCTTTAAACTTCCACCTTCGCCCCCTTTTTTCCACCTTCGCCCCTTTTTGTGGTTCATTCGCCCCTTGTTTTCCAGGTTCGACCCCTGGAATCCACCTTCGCCCGTTCGACTGGCCGAAGGTGTTCCAGGTTCGACCCTGCTGTGTTGTTTACTCAAAAACGCGTCCCAAAAACATCGAAAACATCACGAAACATCATGAGTTACAGCAGTCAAGCATCATTAATATATTCCTACGAAACCTACAATTTTCCCCAAAATTATCCCGTTTTACAAGTTTCCTAAAATAGCAAATTTTGGAGATGTCCACATCATCATGCATGAAAAATATTACCCAATTAGGAAACTTTCTGAATCAATCAATAATCAGCCTATCATACTCAGATCATCATGAACAAGAAAACCCCCTATCATAACCTTATCATAACCTATCATATCATCCAAAACGAGCCCTAAATCTAACTAAAAACCCCTATAATTGTCAAAACACCATCAACAATCAAAGGTAACATGTTTCAATCATAACCCATCATTTATAACAGCCTAGGTTGTTGTCATATCATCTATACACCAAGTAATCATCAAACAATGCATAATATCATATTAACACATGTCTAGTTTGCATAAAAACTCATTGTTTCTGAATAGGTTTTATTTTAGAAAGATGTTAGGAAGTTTTTACTCATAAAACATGTTGATATCAGATATGGACCCTTGGGGTTTAGATGAAAACAAGTTAAAATTGTTTAAAAAGGATTTGTAATGAAGAACACACCTTAGATTTCACTTGTAATGATTAGAGAGTTAGGTTATGAAAAACAAGCTCAAAAACTCCATCCCCATGATAATAGCTGATAGAGAGTGTTTGGAGGCGTTTGGGGTTGTGAAATGGTGAAAAATGGCTAAGGATGGTATTTATACCAGGTCCAGGTTCGCCCCTTCATATGGTCGAATGTGGAACTTTTCCACATTCGCCCATTTGTAATGGTCGCATGTGGAAATTTTCCACATTCGCCACTTTGTTCCACATTCGCCCCATTTCTCAAGTTCCATTTTCACATTCGCCCACTATTTCACATTCAGTCATCAGCACTTTTTAACACATGTTAACAGCACTTTTTAAACACATGTTAACCTTTTTCCAGTTTTCCAGTTTGTCGTGTTTTAACGCATTCTAACACATCTTAACACATAAGCATGCATCCATAGTCTATACTTAACATATTTAGGCACGTATAATCATTTGTACATTGTTAAAGCAAGTATAAGTATACAATCCACCACACGACCCATAATCTTCAAACAATATACTTAATTAGTTCATGTAATGTCACCAACAACGAAACCCGGTACTAGTGTATTCCCAAACTGACTCCCAATGATCCTCCAGATCATTGAACCCTGGACAATCCTAATCTGACCCGGACTCAACTAACCCAGTTAAGTTTGTTTATAAAACGTTTCTCGCTAAGTAGACTTATGTGTTCATAATGTGTTGACTCAAACATGCCGGGTGTCACATCATCCCCCTGTTTGAAAGAATTTTCGTCCCGAAAATTTCCGAAGTCAAAGAGAACGAAGCGATAAAAAGAAAAATTTTCCCGGTCGTCACATCATCCCCCTGTTGAAAGGAATCTCGCCCCGAGATTCACTCTTCGACAGTAATGAGTGTCGACCAACCCAAGTAACGTTTCTTAGAACACAAACGAACTGATAACCACGAACGAAAGATGATATCAACGATATACTCTATGCCGGGGAACCGCCCTCCCCAAGGTGATACAAAAAACTGAATCCTCCTGATCGAGGCCTACTAGAGACTACTGTGATCGGTATAAATGACACACGGTACCGTCCAAGTAGCATCTCCAAAGGACCCACATCAGACCCATGAATGCAAAACGATAACCAAATACCAGACTGAATGCACACAATGAATACGAATCGCCAAACAACCCTGTGAATGAGAATGAGTACTAGCATAACGAAAATCAAGAAAAAGAATACTCACCAGTAACAGTGTCAGGATCCTCCTGGTTCTCCCTAGCGCCAATGGCGTAGACATGACCACGAGTAGTTCGGCCGCCACCTTCTTCCCTGCACCACCTGCAGTCCCTTGATTCAGCTTAGGACAATCACGTTTGAAGTGCCCAGTCTCCCCACAGTTTATAACACCCTTGGTTCCCCTGAGGGACAGGGGCAGGGACAACCGCTTGGCCTGGAACTGTCTGTAGATTGACTCTACAGTTTTTAGCAACATGGCCCACACGCTTACAGCGGTTGCAACGAAACTTCTCACAGCTGCCATAATGATGGAAACCCATATTGTTGCACTCCGGCAGTTTCCCCGTGTACCCGTCTTGCCTCTGACCCCGAAGACATCCAAAGCCTCAGTCTTCCTTCTGTTGCTTGCGGTTGACCCGAATTGCACTCTTCCAGCACCATCCCACTTGCTTGTTGTCCGCAGGCTTTCACAGCAGCACCCCTCGGAGGTAGAACGCCCTCAGCAACCTTCAGTTGGTCAGCTTGTGAGCTGCCCGAACCGTGGCCAACATAGTAGTGTGATCAGCAGCGGCAACAGTCCAGCAACCTCCGGCACTAACCCAGCAACGTAGTGCTCAATCCTCCGGTACTCCGGTGTAGCCAAACCGGGGCACATCACAGCCAACTCGTTGTGCCTAGCAGTAAACTCCTCGATCTCGCCCCAACCATCTTCAGATTCCCAAAACTCATGCTAACTTCATAATCTCGTCTCTTGGGCAATACTCTGCCCTCAACATCTTGAACAAACTCGGTCCATGGCATAGCATTGGCCTCACCCAGGCCAAGGTTCGCAGTGGTGGAGTTCACCAACAGGTCAAACGCATGTCCTCCAGTGTAGCAGACGCATACTTGACGCGATCAGCGTCGGGACAGTTACACATAGCAAACACCGACTCAATCTTCTCCAACCACCTAAGTAGTCCACCGCTCCTTCAGTCCCATTGAAGAAATGGGGCTTACAGTCCATAAACTTCTTGTAGGTGCACCCAGACTGTCCCTGATTAGTGTTTCCCAGGTCTGCTGAGCAGCCTGGAAAGCGGCCAACGCAACGTTCAACTGTTGCTGTAACATGTGCTCCCAACACTCTGCCTGAGTCATGGTGATTTCCCACCACCCTGTCCACCGCCATTGCGACCCCGCCGCCCACCACGGCGTCCACCGCAAGTCCACCAGCGCGACCAAGACATGTTCTGCCAAAACATGAGACAAGACACTCAAAACCACCAACAGAACGAGCTACAAGTGACCCAAACGAATTTAGAACATGGTTCCAGCATGACCATTATCCGAACACGAAGTCCACCAAGATTTCCATGCATTTCGATTTATGATTTGTGTGCACCCGAAATAACAAATCTCTCTACCGTTCTCTAGGCGTGCTCCTAGCTAGAACTTCAAATCACCCGATACACACATTCCTAAAATAACGCGATACTGTGTGAGAGGACACCGACACCCCGACAAGGCTAGTATGTTTACCAACGACACGACTCGTAACTATGTGTGACCGTCTAACGGGTGTGATACTCGGCTATAGACTAGACTCTACATGCAGTCCTAGTTCACTATAACATTGGCTCTGATACCAATCTGTCCACCCTCAATTTCCACGTGCGGAGTTTTACCGCGAGGGCGTGACACACAGGATCCAAGTCAACGGTCACAATAAACAACACTATATGATTACGTAAAAATGACATAAGTAAAACCATTAAGTTTTTCATAAATGATCCAACGCTGCGAAGCGCAAAACTTTGTTACAAAAATGAAATCAAAAGTACGAAAGTCTAAAAAATACTAATGAGATGCACATGAATCCTAGACGCCGTGAGACTCCGTGCGCCTATCGACAGCTGCTACCTTAGCGACCTGAGACAAACATGCTAAAAACGTCAGCAAATAATGCCGGTGAGTTCACCAGGTTTTAAGTAAAACGTTTCACGAACTTTTGAAAGACCATCATGATACTACCGACGATGAAAACACTTGTTAAATGTTTGAACTTCATAACGAACCTCCCAAACGAACTATCGCCCACCGAAGTCAACGAACTACCATCCCATGGTCAACGAACTGCTTTATCATAGCTAACGAACTACCATCCCATGGCCAACGAACTACTTAACATAGCTAACGAACTACCACATAGAGGCTAACGAAAACTACCGCACCACGGCAAACGAATCTGCCACAACATAGGCCATATAATACGGAACATATGAATACCTTGAACCCAAATGAACATTCCCAAAACGTAGTGAATACATGAGTACCCAAAAACATAGTTGTCACGCCTTTTAGGAAAAACACATTTGACACACGTTCTAAAGAACACAGCATGTTTCCTCCCCCGAAATTGTAAAACCAGTAAAGAGTGGGGCCGTGAAAACTCACCTTAGAGTGCGTCTTCTGGTAACTAGAATTCCAACACGTGTATGATAATCCCAACTAATGACCATCCTATCAAATGAGTTTACATAAGTGTGATGACTATAAACCGAAGGCTAACTAGTCCCCGATTGTCCAGATCTTGATACGTATGTTAAAAAGTGTGTTTAAATGTTAAACCGGACATTTCCAGACCGTCCCGACATCCGTTGGTGACCCATTACCCTAACTAATCAAGTACACCAGAGATGTATACACAAAGTTCAAGCATAAAACACTTAGTTTGTATCAAAAATCTCATTTTTGTTATCGTCGGGCCGAACGTGGCTTTGAGTGGTCGAAGGTGGCTTTAAACTTCCACCTTCGCCCCCTTTTTCCACTTTCGCCCCCCCCCCCCCTTTTTGTGGTTCATTCGCCCCTTGGTTTCCAGGTTCGACCCCTGGAATCCACCTTCGCCCGTTCGACATGGCCGAAAGGTGTTCCTGGTTCGACCCTGCTGTGTTGTTTACTCAAAACGCGTCCAAAAACATCGAAAAATCACGAAAACATCATGAGTTACAACAGTCAAGCATCATTAATATATTCCTACGAAACCCTACCAAATTTTACCCCAAAATCTATCCGTTTTACAAGTTTCCTAAAATAGCAAATTATGGAGATGTCACATCATCATGCATGAAAATATTACCCAATTAGGAAACTTTCTGAAATCAATCAATAATCAGCCCATCATACTCAGATCATCATGAACAAGAAACCCCTATCATAACCTTATCATAACCATCCAAAACGAGCCCTAAATCTAACTAAAAACCCCTTTAATTGTCAAAACACCATCAACAATCAAAGGTAACATGTTTCAATCATAACCCATCATTAATAACAGCCTAGGTTGTTGTCATATCATCTATACAACAAGTAATCATCAAACAATGCATAATATCATATTAACACATGTCTAGTTTGCATAAAATCATTGTTTATGATAGGTTTTTTTTAGAAAGATGTTAGGAAGGTTTTTACTCATAAAACATGTTGATATCAATCTGGACCCTTGGGGTTTAGATGAAAACAAGTTAAAATTGTTTTAAAAGGTTTGTAATGAAGAACACACCTTAGATCTTCACTTGTAATGATTTAGAGAGTTAGTTTATGAAAAACAAGCTCAAAAAACTCCTTCCCCAATGATAATAGCTGATAGAGAGTGCTTGGAGGCGTTTAGGGTTTGTGAAATGGTGAAAAATGGCTAAGGATGGTATTTATAACCAGGTCCAGGTTCGCCCCCTTCATATGGTCGAATGTGGAACTTTTCCACATTCGCCCATTTGTAATGGTCGAATGTGGAAATCTTTCCACATTCGCCCACTTTGTTTCACTTCGCCATTTCTCAAGTTCCATTTCCACATTCGCCCACTATTTCCACATTCAGGTAATCAAGCACTTTTAACACATGTTAAACAGCACTTTTTAACACATGTTAACCTTTTTCCAGTTTCCAGTTTGTCGTGTTTTAACGCATTCTAACACATCTTAACACATAAGCATGCATCCAATAGTCTATACTTAACATATTTAGGCACGTATACTCATTTGTACATTGTTTAAGCAAGTATAAGTATACAATCCACCACACGACCATAATCTAAACTTATACTTAATTAGTTCATGTAATGTCACCAACAACGGAACCCGGTACTAGTGTATTCCCCAAAATGACTCCCAATGATCCTCCAGATCATTGAACCCTGGACAATCCTAATCTGACCCGACTCAACTAACCCAGTTAAGTTTGTTTATAAACGTTTCTCGCTAAGGTAGACTTATGTGTTCATAAAGTGTTGACTCAAACATGCCGGGTGTCACATCATCCCCCTGTTGAAAGAATTTTCGTCCCGAAAATTTCCCGAAGTCAAAGAGAACGAAGCGATAAAAAGAAAAATTTTCCCGGTCGTCACAGTATTCCCCTATTTTGAAATTAATATTAGATTTTAAGATCTTAAATATAATTGGTATCGTTATTTGTAACACCCCAAATTTTCGTCTAGCGCGCATGTGGAATCATTTGTGTATGATGTATATATAAAGGATTACTTGTCAAAGCCACTTTGGAACTTGTTTCACCAAGATAGAACTTGAGGGTGTATGTAAATTTGACTCAAAATCCTAGTTAGGCTCCGTTATGTCTATCATGGATAAATGAGGGGCCTATGTGTAACTAGTAATTTAATTATCCCTTAAAACCCTACCTTTGCAAAAGACCACGAAACATCATCATCCTTAACGAAAACCCTACGCCTCTAAGTAAGAAAAAAACAGAGAGACGTAGGGAACGAGACTACCGGTAGATGAAGATGGTGGTTCAAGGCAGTCTCTGATCGTGTGATCTTCGATTCGAAACAAGGAAGCACCGGTTTGCATCCTCTTTGTTTTCTTTTTGTTCATGCGCGATTTTCGTTTGGTTGGAATCGAGTTCTGTTGTGGTTGTAGAGTTATGAGAGTATGCGTTTGTTGTATAAGATACCATGGTTATTGGTGGTCGATGTATATGGTGGTGATCCATGGTGGGTTGGTTCGATGATGGTTGTAGGGTGCAACAATGGTGGGTGACGGGCGGTTGGTGAAGGGGTCAACAAGGTGATGATGGCTGTGGTGTATGGCCGTGATGATGGTGATCGTATTATGAAGGAACGGGACCGTGGAGCTATGCGTGGAAGCTATTACATGGGAGAGCTTGTCGGTTCGGTTCCGTTTTGCATGATGAAACATATGATATCAAGTCATTGTCTTGGTACTGGTTTTCGGTTGGATGCAAGAAAGATTATTGCATGATTTATTTATTTTTGGTGGTATGTATGCATAGGATAGTAGTAGAAACGTATGGAAACCCAGGACGGGTTTGCGGGTTTAAATGGCCCAGCTGGATCTAAATTGAGGACGCACGAGGTTTCATTTGAGGACATGATTCAAGAGTTCTTAAGTCGTGATTGGAAGCTTGGCAACTGGTGAGTTTCTTGTGCCCACTCTTTTAGTTATTATTTTCTAAATATTTTGGGCTAACGTGCATGCTAAACCAGTATGATTATTTTTGTGAAGTCACAAAATATTTTGATGAAGTTATAAATATTTTTGTGTACGAACGAAATCTATATTAACTCATATATATTATTTTAGCACATGAATCGTAAGTGGGCGGAATGCGCCTAACGTGTTATTATATGGTTTGAGTTATATGTGTTAATAGAAGTGGGATAGGCCTACTCTGGGTTATGGTATTAGTTTTGTGTCATGGTTGTTACATGGTTTATGTCATATGGGTTATTCTAAACTAAGCAATGACAGAAGTGGGAGATGCCTGCTTTGGTCTCTAGACTTGGTTGAGTTGAATAGACTTGATTGTACTTTGTGCTGATAAGCGGAATGCGCTTATTAAAGTTGGAAATTGAAGTCTTGGTTAAAATAGGCGGATTGCGCTTATCCTAGACTTTAAATATTGCTTAGGGAACAATTAGGCGGACTACGCGTATTGTGACTCTAAGGTTATAGTATTTTGTTATTGTTTATTTTAACAATTACTATTATTGAAAACTTTTAAAAGTTGAACTCACTCAGCGTAGCTGACTTTTGCATACACGTTAGATTGATTTCAGGTTGTGGATGAATAAAGGGCGCCTTGGCATGCAGTGGAGCTACTCAGTTGCGGTTGACATTTCAATTAAGAAGACGTCTACAAGATTTGCTCGAACGTTATTTACATATTTTTAAGCTTTTAGTTAATTATTAAATATTCTTTTGACCCGTCTGGGCAAAACCATGTTTGGAAATGTGACACCCGGCATGTTCGGCTTAAACATATTAGTAACATCTAAGTCTACCTTAGCGAGAAACGTTTATAAACAAACTTAACTGGGTTAGTTGAGTCGGGTCAAGTTAGGATTGTCCAGGGTACAATGATCTGGAGGATCATTGGGAGTCGTGTCTAGTAATACACTAGTACCGGGTTCCGTTGTTGGTGACGTTACATGAACTAATTAAGTATATGTGTAGATTATGGGTTGTATGGTGGATTATATACATAGATATGTTTATATGATGTGTAAATGATTATCTGTGCCTAAATGTGTTAAATATGGACTAAGGATGCATGCTTATGTGTTAGGATGTGTTAGAATGCGTTAAACACGACAAACTGGAAAACTAGTTAAAAAGGGGCTCTGGTTCGACCACTTCGAGTGGTCGAAGGAGAGGAAAAATGTCTGGTTCGACCCATGCAAATGGGCGAACCAGGGAAGTAGAATTTGAGGAATTTCCTTCGACCAAACAAGTCTCATTCGACCCTGTGAAAGGGGCGAAGGAGACTACATTCGACCAATGTGTTGGTGCGAAGGAAGACTAGTATAAATACCAACCTTTGTCATTTTTCATCATTTCACAAACCCTAACCGTCCCAAAACGCTCTCAAACGATCTTAAACACTAAGGAAGGAGTTTTTGCTCTTCTTTTTCATAATCTAACCTATCTACAACATCTAAACAAGAATCCAAGGTGTGTTCATAATCCTAAACCTTTTTAAAAGCATTTTAATTCGTTTTCATCTAACCCTAATTGTCCAGATCTGTTCTAAGGGTGTTTTTATGATTAAAAACCTTTTAAACATCTTTCTAAATCAAAACATGATCATTTAACATAGGTTTTCATAATGAATAACATGTGTTAATTGTGTGTTATGTGGTGTTATGTGTTGTTCATGATTTGCTGCTATATCTATGATAGAAACATGATATAGGATTGTTGTTAATGATTGGATTATGGTTGTCTAGGGTTAGGATTGGGTATATTGATATTTGGGGGTTTTATGGGAATTAATACTTGATGCATGAATATTGATGATCAATAGAATGAATAAGAAAGATCGGATAATCGACAAACTGAGTATTTTAAGCTAAACATGAATCGATTTCAAAAGTTTCCAAATTGGGTAAATAATCCATGCATGAAAGTGATGTTTCCATAATCTTTACCATTTTGGGAAAGGGCTGAAACGAACGTATTATCGGGGGAAATCGATGGGGTTTTGTAGGGATAAGTTATTCATGCTGGACTGCTGTGTTTGATGATGTTTCGGGTCGTTTTGAATGTGTTTGAAGCGTTTTTAGGAAAAATCATACAACATGGGCGAACCTGGCCTCCTTCGACCAGTCGATGGTGCGAAGGAGGGATCCAGGGTCGAACCTGGCTTTTTATAGGACGAATGTGATGAAATGGGCGAAGGAAGCATCAAACGGTCGAACGAGAGGTAAAAAGGTGCGAAGGAGATAAAAAGGTGCGAAGGAGACTTAAAACTGACTGGTTCGACCGTTCTGATGCAGAAATGAGATTTTTGATACAAACTAAGTGTTTTATGCTTGAACCTTGTGTGTAATCTATGTGTACTTGATTTGTTAGGGTAATGGGTCACCAACGGGATGTCGGGTCGGTCTAGTGTGTCGGTTAAACATTTAAACACGTTTTAAAACAACCTTGGTTACGATCTGGACAATCGGGGACTAGATAACCTTATGGTTATTAGTCGGAACACTTATGTGAACATTTTGATAGATCTCCGGTAGAGGGATTATCAAGGGCTAAACATCTTTACTTATATTTGAAGAACGCTACTTAAGGTGAGTTCACGGCCCCACTTTTACTGCTTTAACTTTTGGGGGAGAAAACATGCGCTAAACGGTTTTGGTAACATATGTCATACTATGGTTTTAACTTTATATTGCTATACGATCTTTGGAAAGTCCCGGGGGAAACCATGAATGTGCGGGTTTGCACAACGGGGGAAATGTGGATAGATCTATTGGGCGTGACCTGCCCCACTCGTCGGCTTGGAGGGCCGGGCGGGTGCATATTGTCTCGAACAGGTACATTGGTATCATGCTGAACATACGGGCTGCTTAAACATGCTGAACATTGCTAAACGTGTCTAGTAATGGTTTCCAATCGTAGTAGTAATAAAACTACGCCTAGCTAGCGTACTTGGTAACATTGATATAGTATGGACATGGTAACGTTATAGTAACATTTTGAACAAACCTGTGAACTCACCAGCATTATATGTTGACATCTTTTTGACATGTTTTTCTCAGGTCGCTAAGGTAGCTACGAACGGAACTAGGCGCACGGGTCTGCATTGGCGTCTAGGTTTAGTGCACGTTTTGTAATCAGTGTCTTGGATACTTGGGAACACTGTTTTGTAGAGATTAAATTCTTTAAATGCTTCCGCTTATGAAATTTATGTTTTTGGGTTTACGTACTTCATATAGTGTCGTTTATAGTGATCGTTGACTTGGATCCTGGATTGTCATGCGCCTCGCGGTAAAACCCCGCAAGTGGTAATTTGAGGGTGTGACAGATTGGTATCAGAGCCAATGGTTATAGTGAACTAGGACTGCATGTAGAGTCTGGTCTATAGCCGAGTCGCACACACTAGACGGTCACATACTTTGGGTCTATTAGTGGGATATGTACTAACGTTGTCGGGGTGTCCTTACATCATCATCATGTTTCTCCGTTACATCATCCGCTTTTATTTGGGTCCTTACCTACTCTTGTTTTCTTCTTCTGGATTGAAGAAGGAAGGGCTACTTTGTTGGTTCTAGCACACACATGCCTTCTTACACTTACACCTATTGCCACATAGGCGACAATGTTCGGTGACTAGGGTCTAGATTAGGGGTACATCTGGAGGACCATGTAGAGCAGTTTATCATTTCGGGTGCACACGAAATAATAAACTGGAATGCATTAAAATCCCGATGGACTTCGAGTTTGGATGAATAGTCCTGAATTTGTCCCTAGGGTAACTCTTGTAAATTTCTAGTGGTTGACACTGGAAGTGAATCTGAATCCTTCGATTTCTTGATTTGTTAGATCATGTCTGGTGCTCGCGGTGGTGGACGTCGTGGTGGAGGCGGTGGCCGTGCTGGCGGCGGTGGTCGTGCCGGAGGCGGTGGTCGTGGGAACATCAACATGACCCAAGCTGAACTGAACAACTTGCTCCAGCAGCAAGTAAACATGGCTATGGCTAATTTCCAGGCCGGGATTAATGCCATGGGTGGTGAGTTGATTTCTGTCGACCTTGCCTCATTTTTGGGTTTCGTGTCCTTTCGTTTGTGTTTTACTCGTGTACCGTGTTTCAGGTGTTGGTGCCAATCCACCCCCACCTCAGTGCTCTTATAAGAAGTTTAGGGACTGTCAGCCCCATAACTTCGCTGGAACTGAGGGAGCGGTGGGACTGCTCCGATGGCTGGAGAAGGTGGAATCTGTGTTCGTCATGTGCAACTGTCCTGCTGGGGACCGAGTGAAGTATGCTACTGCGACATTTGAGGGGCCTGCATTGTCGTGGTGGAATGCTACTACTCAGAACGTGGGACTGGGAGAGGCTATTGCTATGCCTTGGGCGGAGTTCGTGCAGCTTTTGAGAGGTGAGTATTGTCCGAGGGAGGAGATACAGAAGTTGGAACATGAGGTCTGGAGTTTCAAGATGGTTGGGTCGGAGATTGAGGAGTACACTGTGAGGAGGAATGAGCTGGCGGTGTTGTGCCCTGATTTGCACACACCCGAGTACAGGAGGATCGAGCACTATGTGTCTGGACTAGTGCCCGAGATTGCTGGGTTGGTGGCTGCTGGGAATCTTCCCACCATTGCTGAAGTTGTCCGATCAGCTCATCGGATGACTAATCTGAAGGTGGCAGAAGGCGTTTTGCCACCCAAGGGTACTGCTGTGAAGGCTGCTGAGGGGAACAAGAGGAAGTGGGAGAGTGTGGGGAAGAGTGTGGTGCCAGCTCAGCCGGCAAAGAAGTTTGATACATCTGGGTCTTCTTCTGGGTCGAAGACGGGTGGGTATGTTGGGAAGCATCCCAAGTGTAACAAGTGTGGTTTTCATCACTCTGGGAGTTGTGATAGGGCTCGTTGTCATCGGTGCCATCAGTTGGGGCACCATGCTAAGGATTGCAAGGTGGCGCTCACCCCAACTCAGACTCCTGCGGCTGCTCCTGCTCCTGCTGCTCAGGGGACTCAGGGGAGGCAGGGGTGTTATAACTGTGGTGACACGGGGCATTTCAAGCGTGATTGTCCCAAACTGAAGCAGGGCGATAATGGGAGGGGCGGGAACGGTAATGGGAACAATGGCGGCGGAGGCAGGACTGCACGTGCTTTCGTCATTGGATCTGCAGAGGCTAGGCAGGATCCAGACACAGTTACCGG
Organism: Ambrosia x helenae; assembly: GCA_030844895.1. NCBI lineage: Eukaryota > Viridiplantae > Streptophyta > Magnoliopsida > Asterales > Asteraceae > Ambrosia > Ambrosia x helenae. Next base: position 29,113 of record JAUTDX010000060.1, on the reverse strand, counting down.
TACGTTCCTTCTTAATGATCGCTATGTTTCTGTTTTGTTTGATTCTGGTGCCGATAAGAGTTTCGTATCTTTGGATATTAGTCGATTGCTAGATATAGTACCCACACCTTTAGAGGCTAAGTACTTAATAGAATTGGCTGATGGTAAGAAAATCGAAGCGACACACACCCTTAGGGAATGTCGCTTGGAACTGTCGGGTTTGTCTTTCCCCATTGACCTTATGCCGGTACCTCTGGGTAGTTTTGATGTCGTGGTTGGCATGGATTGGTTATCATTGTATCGCGCGGAGATCGTTTGTTTTGACAAGGTTATTCGGATTCCTCTCCCTAATGGAGAGATTCTTACTGTTCGTGGCGAGAAAAGCGGTGCTCCGCTGAGTATCATTTCTAGCATGAAGGCCCGTAAGTATCTTCGGAAGGGCTGTTCGGCCATTCTGGCACTTGTTAACGTTTCTACTGACGATGAGAAGAAGATCGAGGATATCCCGGTGGTTCGTGACTTCTCTGATGTGTTTCCTGATGATTTACCTGGTCTTCCTCCCCATCGTCAGGTTGAGTTTGGTATTGATCTCACTCCGGGCGCAGCTCCTATTGCCCGAGCTCCGTATCGTCTTGCACCTCCTGAGATGCAAGAGTTGTCCAGCCAGTTACAGGAACTCTTGGAAAAGGGTTTCATCCGACCGAGTTCTTCCCCGTGGGGAGCTCCTATCTTGTTTGTGAAGAAGAAGGACGGAAGTCTTCGTATGTGTATTGATTATCGTGAGCTGAACAAAGTGACCATCAAGAATCGTTATCCTCTTCCTCGCATTGATGATCTCTTTGACCAGCTTCAGGGCTCCAGCTACTATTCGAAGATTGATTTGCGGTCCGGTTATCACCAGTTGCGCGTCAGGGAAGCTGACATTCAGAAGACAGCCTTTCGCACTCGTTATGGCCATTTTGAGTTCTTGGTCATGCCTTTCGGTCTCACTAACGCACCGGCGGTGTTCATGGATTTGATGAACCGCGTTTGCAAGCCTTACCTTGATAAGTTCGTCATTGTGTTCATTGACGACATTCTGATCTATTCCAAGAACAAGGCAGATCATGAGGAACATCTGCGGTTGGTCTTGGAACTTTTGAGACAGGAGCAGTTGTATGCTAAGTTCTCGAAGTGTGATTTTTGGCTACGTGAAGTTCAATTCCTAGGACATGTCGTGAATGAACTGGGAATTCATGTCGATCCAGCTAAGATCGAGGCTATTAAAGACTGGGAAGCACCAAAGACGCCATCTGAGGTGCGGCAATTCCTAGGTCTTGCGGGTTATTATCGTCGCTTCATTGAGGGATTTTCGAAGATCGCTCAACCCCTCACTGCTCTTACCCAGAAGGACCGAAAGTTTGACTGGGATGAACCCAAGAATCAGCATTTCAGATGCTGAAGCTTAAACTTTGTTCTGCACCTATCTTATCCCTTCCTGAGGGTACGGATGATTTCGTTGTGTACTGTGATGCTTCCATTCGTGGTCTCGGTTGCGTGTTGATGCAGCGCGGGAAGGTTATTGCTTATGCTTCTCGTCAACTCAAAGTTCATGAGAAGAACTACACTACTCATGACTTGGAACTGGGTGCAGTGGTCTTTGCGTTGAAAATCTGGAGACATTACTTGTACGGTACCAAGTGTGAAGTATATACCGATCACAAGAGTCTTCAGCATATTTTCGACCAGAAGGTGTTGAACATGCGGCAGCGTCGCTGGGTTGAACTCCTGAATGATTATGACTGTGCCATCAAGTATCATCCTGGCAAGGCGAACGTTGTGGCAGACGCCTTGAGCAGGAAGGAGTCTGTTAACCCTCGCCGTGTTCGAGCCTTACAGCTCACCATTCATTCGTCGTTGCCTGACCGAATCCGTTCTGCACAGTTGGAAGCCTTGAAGGAGGAAAACCTTAAGGCTGAAACGATGCACAGTGCTGACAAGCATCTTGAGCTCAGGATTGATGGCTTGCACTATTTTGCGGGACGTGTTTGGGTCCCATTGTTCGGGGGATTGCGCGAGCTTGTTCTGGATGAAGCTCACAAGTCCCGGTATTCTATTCACCCTGGCTCCGATAAGATGTATCAGGATTTGAAGATACTTTATTGGTGGCCGAACATGAAAGCTGATATAGCTTCTTATGTCAGCAAATGTTTGACTTGTGCTAAAGTCAAGGTGGAGTATCAGAGGCCGTCTGGTCTCCTGCAACAACCAGAGGTTCCGGAATGGAAGTGGGAACGAATCACGATGGATTTTGTCACCAAGCTGCCAAGGTCACCTAGTGGTTATGATATGATTTGGGTGATTGTTGACCGACTGACAAAATCGGCACGTTTTATACCTATTAAGGAAACCGATGGACTCGAGCGGTTGGCTCGACTTTACCTTAAGGAGGTGGTTGCTCGGCACGGGGTGCCTGTTTCTATTATCTCTGATCGTGATTCTCGTTTCGCTTCGCGTTTCTGGAAGGCTCTGCACAAGGCTTTGGGTACTCAGTTGGATATGAGTACGGCTTATCATCCGCAAACTGATGGACAGAGTGAGCGGACGATTCAAACTTTGGAAGACATGCTTCGGGCATGTGTCATCGATTTTGGCAAAAGTTGGGAGATCCACCTGCCATTAGTGGAGTTCTCCTACAACAACAGCTATCACTCTAGCATCAAGGCAGCTCGGTTCGAGGCTCTTTACGGACGGAAATGTTGATCACCACTTTGTTGGGCCGAGGTGGGCGAGAGCCAGCTCACTGGTCCGGAACTCGTGTACGAAACTTCGGAGAAAATCGTACAGATCCGTCAACGTTTGGCTGCTGCACGGGATCGTCAGAAGAGCTATGCCGATCGCCGTCGAAAACCTTTAGAGTTCCTGGTTGGGGACAAGGTACTTCTGAAAGTTTCACCATGGAAGGGCGTCATACGCTTTGGAAAGCGTGGCAAGCTTAACCCTCGTTATGTCGGACCGTTCGCAATCCTGGATCGGATTGGAGCGGTGGCATATAGACTTGACTTACCGGCGGAGCTCGGTAGTGTACACAACGTCTTCCATGTGTCTAACTTGAAGAAGTGTTTGGCTGATGAATCCCTCATTGTACCATTGGAAGAGATCAAGGTTGATGATCGTCTTCGCATTGTGGAGGAACCTGTCGAGATCCTCGACTACAAGATTCGTAGCCTTCGTCGGAGTAAAATCTGCATCGTTAAAGTCCGTTGGAACTCGAACCGTGGACCGGAGTTCACATGGGAACGGGAGGATCAGATGAAATCTAAGTATCCTCATCTCTTTCCGAAGCGCGCGTTTGAACCGAGGCATGTTACTGCTGAAGCGGAATGAATCTCGGGTCGAGATTCCTTTCAACGTGGGGATGATGTGACATCCGGTAAGTTTCTTTTCGTTCTGTTCTTTCGTTTCTTTCTTTTTGGGCTTTGCGCAATTTTCGGGACGAAAATTCTTTCAACGTGGGGATGATGTGACACCCGGCATGTTCGGCTTAAACATATTAGTAACATCTAAGTCTACCTTAGCGAGAAACGTTTATAAACAAACTTAACTGGGTTAGTTGAGTCGGGTCAAGTTAGGATTGTCCAGGGTACAATGATCTGGAGGATCATTGGGAGTCGTGTCTAGTAATACACTAGTACCGGGTTCCGTTGTTGGTGACGTTACATGAACTAATTAAGTATATGTGTAGATTATGGGTTGTATGGTGGATTATATACATAGATATGTTTATATGATGTGTAAATGATTATCTGTGCCTAAATGTGTTAAATATGGACTAAGGATGCATGCTTATGTGTTAGGATGTGTTAGAATGCGTTAAACACGACAAACTGGAAAACTAGTTAAAAAGGGGCTCTGGTTCGACCACTTCGAGTGGTCGAAGGAGAGGAAAAATGTCTGGTTCGACCCATGCAAATGGGCGAACCAGGGAAGTAGAATTTGAGGAATTTCCTTCGACCAAACAAGTCTCATTCGACCCTGTGAAAGGGGCGAAGGAGACTACATTCGACCAATGTGTTGGTGCGAAGGAAGACTAGTATAAATACCAACCTTTGTCATTTTTCATCATTTCACAAACCCTAACCGTCCCAAAACGCTCTCAAACGATCTTAAACACTAAGGAAGGAGTTTTTGCTCTTCTTTTTCATAATCTAACCTATCTACAACATCTAAACAAGAATCCAAGGTGTGTTCATAATCCTAAACCTTTTTAAAAGCATTTTAATTCGTTTTCATCTAACCCTAATTGTCCAGATCTGTTCTAAGGGTGTTTTTATGATTAAAAACCTTTTAAACATCTTTCTAAATCAAAACATGATCATTTAACATAGGTTTTCATAATGAATAACATGTGTTAATTGTGTGTTATGTGGTGTTATGTGTTGTTCACTGATTTGCTGCTATATCTATGATAGAAACATGATATAGGATTGTTGTTAATGATTGGATTATGGTTGTCTAGGGTTAGGATTGGGTATATTGATATTTGGGGGTTTTATGGGAATTAATACTTGATGCATGAATATTGATGATCAATAGAATGAATAAGAAAGATCGGATAATCGACAAACTGAGTATTTTAAGCTAAACATGAATCGATTTCAAAAGTTTCCAAATTGGGTAAATAATCCATGCATGAAAGTGATGTTTCCATAATCTTTACCATTTTGGGAAAGGGCTGAAACGAACGTATTATCGGGGGAAATCGATGGGGTTTTGTAGGGATAAGTTATTCATGCTGGACTGCTGTGTTTGATGATGTTTCGGGTCGTTTTGAATGTGTTTGAAGCGTTTTTAGGAAAAATCATACAACATGGGCGAACCTGGCCTCCTTCGACCAGTCGATGGTGCGAAGGAGGGATCCAGGGTCGAACCTGGCTTTTTATAGGACGAATGTGATGAAATGGGCGAAGGAAGCATCAAACGGTCGAACGAGAGGTAAAAAGGTGCGAAGGAGATAAAAAGGTGCGAAGGAGACTTAAAACTGACTGGTTCGACCGTTCTGATGCAGAAATGAGATTTTTGATACAAACTAAGTGTTTTATGCTTGAACCTTGTGTGTAATCTATGTGTACTTGATTTGTTAGGGTAATGGGTCACCAACGGGATGTCGGGTCGGTCTAGTGTGTCGGTTAAACATTTAAACACGTTTTAAAACAACCTTGGTTACGATCTGGACAATCGGGGACTAGATAACCTTATGGTTATTAGTCGGAACACTTATGTGAACATTTTGATAGATCTCCGGTAGAGGGATTATCAAGGGCTAAACATCTTTACTTATATTTGAAGAACGCTACTTAAGGTGAGTTCACGGCCCCACTTTTACTGCTTTAACTTTTGGGGGAGAAAACATGCGCTAAACGGTTTTGGTAACATATGTCATACTATGGTTTTAACTTTATATTGCTATACGATCTTTTGGAAAGTCCCGGGGGAAACCATGAATGTGCGGGTTTGCACAACGGGGGAAATGTGGATAGATCTATTGGGCGTGACCTGCCCCACTCGTCGGCTTGGAGGGCCGGGCGGGTGCATATTGTCTCGAACAGGTACATTGGTATCATGCTGAACATACGGGCTGCTTAAACATGCTGAACATTGCTAAACGTGTCTAGTAATGGTTTCCAATCGTAGTAGTAATAAAACTACGCCTAGCTAGCGTACTTGGTAACATTGATATAGTATGGACATGGTAACGTTATAGTAACATTTTGAACAAACCTGTGAACTCACCAGCATTATATGTTGACATCTTTTTGACATGTTTTTCTCAGGTCGCTAAGGTAGCTACGAACGGAACTAGGCGCACGGGTCTGCATTGGCGTCTAGGTTTAGTGCACGTTTTGTAATCAGTGTCTTGGATACTTGGGAACACTGTTTTGTAGAGATTAAATTCTTTAAATGCTTCCGCTTATGAAATTTATGTTTTTGGGTTTACGTACTTCATATAGTGTCGTTTATAGTGATCGTTGACTTGGATCCTGGATTGTCATGCGCCTCGCGGTAAAACCCCGCAAGTGGTAATTTGAGGGTGTGACAGATTGGTATCAGAGCCAATGGTTATAGTGAACTAGGACTGCATGTAGAGTCTGGTCTATAGCCGAGTCGCACACACTAGACGGTCACATACTTTGGGTCTATTAGTGGGATATGTACTAACGTTGTCGGGGTGTCCTTACATCATCATCATGTTTCTCCGTTACATCATCCGCTTTTATTTGGGTCCTTACCTACTCTTGTTTTCTTCTTCTGGATTGAAGAAGGAAGGGCTACTTTGTTGGTTCTAGCACACACATGCCTTCTTACACTTACACCTATTGCCACATAGGCGACAATGTTCGGTGACTAGGGTCTAGATTAGGGGTACATCTGGAGGACCATGTAGAGCAGTTTATCATTTCGGGTGCACACGAAATAATAAACTGGAATGCATTAAAATCCCGATGGACTTCGAGTTTGGATGAATAGTCCTGAATTTGTCCCTAGGGTAACTCTTGTAAATTTCTAGTGGTTGACACTGGAAGTGAATCTGAATCCTTCGATTTCTTGATTTGTTAGATCATGTCTGGTGCTCGCGGTGGTGGACGTCGTGGTGGAGGCGGTGGCCGTGCTGGCGGCGGTGGTCGTGCCGGAGGCGGTGGTCGTGGGAACATCAACATGACCCAAGCTGAACTGAACAACTTGCTCCAGCAGCAAGTAAACATGGCTATGGCTAATTTCCAGGCCGGGATTAATGCCATGGGTGGTGAGTTGATTTCTGTCGACCTTGCCTCATTTTTGGGTTTCGTGTCCTTTCGTTTGTGTTTTACTCGTGTACCGTGTTTCAGGTGTTGGTGCCAATCCACCCCCACCTCAGTGCTCTTATAAGAAGTTTAGGGACTGTCAGCCCCATAACTTCGCTGGAACTGAGGGAGCGGTGGGACTGCTCCGATGGCTGGAGAAGGTGGAATCTGTGTTCGTCATGTACAACTGTCCTGCTGGGGACCGAGTGAAGTATGCTACTGCGACATTTGAGGGGCCTGCATTGTCGTGGTGGAATGCTACTACTCAGAACGTGGGACTGGGAGAGGCTATTGCTATGCCTTGGGCGGAGTTCGTGCAGCTTTTGAGAGGTGAGTATTGTCCGAGGGAGGAGATACAGAAGTTGGAACATGAGGTCTGGAGTTTCAAGATGGTTGGGTCGGAGATTGAGGAGTACACTGTGAGGAGGAATGAGCTGGCGGTGTTGTGCCCTGATTTGCACACACCCGAGTACAGGAGGATCGAGCACTATGTGTCTGGACTAGTGCCCGAGATTGCTGGGTTGGTGGCTGCTGGGAATCTTCCCACCATTGCTGAAGTTGTCCGATCAGCTCATCGGATGACTAATCTGAAGGTGGCAGAAGGCGTTTTGCCACCCAAGGGTACTGCTGTGAAGGCTGCTGAGGGGAACAAGAGGAAGTGGGAGAGTGTGGGGAAGAGTGTGGTGCCAGCTCAGCCGGCAAAGAAGTTTGATACATCTGGGTCTTCTTCTGGGTCGAAGACGGGTGGGTATGTTGGGAAGCATCCCAAGTGTAACAAGTGTGGTTTTCATCACTCTGGGAGTTGTGATAGGGCTCGTTGTCATCGGTGCCATCAGTTGGGGCACCATGCTAAGGATTGCAAGGTGGCGCTCACCCCAACTCAGACTCCTGCGGCTGCTCCTGCTCCTACTGCTCAGGGGACTCAGGGGAGGCAGGGGTGTTATAACTGTGGTGACACGGGGCATTTCAAGCGTGATTGTCCCAAACTGAAGCAGGGCGATAATGGGAGGGGCGGGAACGGTAATGGGAACAATGGCGGCGGAGGCAGGACTGCACGTGCTTTCGTCATTGGATCTGCAGAGGCTAGGCAGGATCCAGACACAGTTACCGGTACGTTCCTTCTTAATGATCGCTATGTTTCTGTTTTGTTTGATTCTGGTGCCGATAAGAGTTTCGTATCTTTGGATATTAGTCGATTGCTAGATATAGTACCCACACCTTTAGAGGCTAAGTACTTAATAGAATTGGCTGATGGTAAGAAAATCGAAGCGACACACACCCTTAGGGAATGTCGCTTGGAACTGTCGGGTTTGTCTTTCCCCATTGACCTTATGCCGGTACCTCTGGGTAGTTTTGATGTCGTGGTTGGCATGGATTGGTTATCATTGTATCGCGCGGAGATCGTTTGTTTTGACAAGGTTATTCGGATTCCTCTCCCTAATGGAGAGATTCTTACTGTTCGTGGCGAGAAAAGCGGTGCTCCGCTGAGTATCATTTCTAGCATGAAGGCCCGTAAGTATCTTCGGAAGGGCTGTTCGGCCATTCTGGCACTTGTTAACGTTTCTACTGACGATGAGAAGAAGATCGAGGATATCCCGGTGGTTCGTGACTTCTCTGATGTGTTTCCTGATGATTTACCTGGTCTTCCTCCCCATCGTCAGGTTGAATTTGGTATTGATCTCACTCTGGGCGCAGCTCCTATTGCCCGAGCTCCGTATCGTCTTGCACCTCCTGAGATGCAAGAGTTGTCCAGCCAGTTACAGGAACTCTTGGAAAAGGGTTTCATCCGACCGAGTTCTTCCCCGTGGGGAGCTCCTATCTTGTTTGTGAAGAAGAAGGACGGAAGTCTTCGTATGTGTATTGATTATCGTGAGCTGAACAAAGTGACCATCAAGAATCGTTATCCTCTTCCTCGCATTGATGATCTCTTTGACCAGCTTCAGGGCTCCAGCTACTATTCGAAGATTGATTTGCGGTCCGGTTATCACCAGTTGCGCGTCAGGGAAGCTGACATTCAGAAGACAGCCTTTCGCACTCGTTATGGCCATTTTGAGTTCTTGGTCATGCCTTTCGGTCTCACTAACGCACCGGCGGTGTTCATGGATTTGATGAACCGCGTTTGCAAGCCTTACCTTGATAAGTTCGTCATTGTGTTCATTGATGACATTCTGATCTATTCCAAGAACAAGGCAGATCATGAGGAACATCTGCGGTTGGTCTTGGAACTTTTGAGACAGGAGCAGTTGTATGCTAAGTTCTCGAAGTGTGATTTTTGGCTACGTGAAGTTCAATTCCTAGGACATGTCGTGAATGAACTGGGAATTCATGTCGATCCAGCTAAGATCGAGGCTATTAAAGACTGGGAAGCACCAAAGACGCCATCTGAGGTGCGGCAATTCCTAGGTCTTGCGGGTTATTATCGTCGCTTCATTGAGGGATTTTCGAAGATCGCTCAACCCCTCACTGCTCTTACCCAGAAGGACCGAAAGTTTGACTGGGATGAACCCCAAGAATCAGCATTTCAGATGCTGAAGCTTAAACTTTGTTCTGCACCTATCTTATCCCTTCCTGAGGGTACGGATGATTTCGTTGTGTACTGTGATGCTTCCATTCGTGGTCTCGGTTGCGTGTTGATGCAGCGCGGGAAGGTTATTGCTTATGCTTCTCGTCAACTCAAAGTTCATGAGAAGAACTACACTACTCATGACTTGGAACTGGGTGCAGTGGTCTTTGCGTTGAAAATCTGGAGACATTACTTGTACGGTACCAAGTGTGAAGTATATACCGATCACAAGAGTCTTCAGCATATTTTCGACCAGAAGGTGTTGAACATGCGGCAGCGTCGCTGGGTTGAACTCCTGAATGATTATGACTGTGCCATCAAGTATCATCCTGGCAAGGCGAACGTTGTGGCAGACGCCTTGAGCAGGAAGGAGTCTGTTAACCCTCGCCGTGTTCGAGCCTTACAGCTCACCATTCATTCGTCGTTGCCTGACCGAATCCGTTCTGCACAGTTGGAAGCCTTGAAGGAGGAAAACCTTAAGGCTGAAACGATGCACAGTGCTGACAAGCATCTTGAGCTCAGGATTGATGGCTTGCACTATTTTGCGGGACGTGTTTGGGTCCCATTGTTCGGGGGATTGCGCGAGCTTGTTCTGGATGAAGCTCACAAGTCCCGGTATTCTATTCACCCTGGCTCCGATAAGATGTATCAGGATTTGAAGATACTTTATTGGTGGCCGAACATGAAAGCTGATATAGCTTCTTATGTCAGCAAATGTTTGACTTGTGCTAAAGTCAAGGTGGAGTATCAGAGGCCGTCTGGTCTCCTGCAACAACCAGAGGTTCCGGAATGGAAGTGGGAACGAATCACGATGGATTTTGTCACCAAGCTGCCAAGGTCACCTAGTGGTTATGATATGATTTGGGTGATTGTTGACCGACTGACAAAATCGGCACGTTTTATACCTATTAAGGAAACCGATGGACTCGAGCGGTTGGCTCGACTTTACCTTAAGGAGGTGGTTGCTCGGCACGGGGTGCCTGTTTCTATTATCTCTGATCGTGATTCTCGTTTCGCTTCGCGTTTCTGGAAGGCTCTGCACAAGGCTTTGGGTACTCAGTTGGATATGAGTACGGCTTATCATCCGCAAACTGATGGACAGAGTGAGCGGACGATTCAAACTTTGGAAGACATGCTTCGGGCATGTGTCATCGATTTTGGCAAAAGTTGGGAGATCCACCTGCCATTAGTGGAGTTCTCCTACAACAACAGCTATCACTCTAGCATCAAGGCAGCTCAGTTCGAGGCTCTTTACGGACGGAAATGTTGATCACCACTTTGTTGGGCCGAGGTGGGCGAGAGCCAGCTCACTGGTCCGGAACTCGTGTACGAAACTTCGGAGAAAATCGTACAGATCCGTCAACGTTTGGCTGCTGCACGGGATCGTCAGAAGAGCTATGCCGATCGCCGTCGAAAACCTTTAGAGTTCCTGGTTGGGGACAAGGTACTTCTGAAAGTTTCACCATGGAAGGGCGTCATACGCTTTGGAAAGCGTGGCAAGCTTAACCCTCGTTATGTCGGACCGTTCGCAATCCTGGATCGGATTGGAGCGGTGGCATATAGACTTGACTTACCGGCGGAGCTCGGTAGTGTACACAACGTCTTCCATGTGTCTAACTTGAAGAAGTGTTTGGCTGATGAATCCCTCATTGTACCATTGGAAGAGATCAAGGTTGATGATCGTCTTCGCATTGTGGAGGAACCTGTCGAGATCCTCGACTACAAGATTCGTAGCCTTCGTCGGAGTAAAATCCGCATCGTTAAAGTCCGTTGGAACTCGAACCGTGGACCGGAGTTCACATGGGAACGGGAGGATCAGATGAAATCTAAGTATCCTCATCTCTTTCCGAAGCGCGCGTTTGAACCGAGGCATGTTACTGCTGAAGCGGAATGAATCTCGGGTCGAGATTCCTTTCAACGTGGGGATGATGTGACATCCGGTAAGTTTCTTTTCGTTCTGTTCTTTCGTTTCTTTCTTTTTGGGCTTTGCGCAATTTTCGGGACGAAAATTCTTTCAACGTGGGGATGATGTGACACCCGGCATGTTCGGCTTAAACATATTAGTAACATCTAAGTCTACCTTAGCGAGAAACGTTTATAAACAAACTTAACTGGGTTAGTTGAGTCGGGTCAAGTTAGGATTGTCCAGGGTACAATGATCTGGAGGATCATTGGGAGTCGTGTCTAGTAATACACTAGTACCGGGTTCCGTTGTTGGTGACGTTACATGAACTAATTAAGTATATGTGTAGATTATGGGTTGTATGGTGGATTATATACATAGATATGTTTATATGATGTGTAAATGATTATCTGTGCCTAAATGTGTTAAATATGGACTAAGGATGCATGCTTATGTGTTAGGATGTGTTAGAATGCGTTAAACACGACAAACTGGAAAACTAGTTAAAAAGGGGCTCTGGTTCGACCACTTCGAGTGGTCGAAGGAGAGGAAAAATGTCTGGTTCGACCCATGCAAATGGGCGAACCAGGGAAGTAGAATTTGAGGAATTTCCTTCGACCAAACAAGTCTCATTCGACCCTGTGAAAGGGGCGAAGGAGACTACATTCGACCAATGTGTTGGTGCGAAGGAAGACTAGTATAAATACCAACCTTTGTCATTTTTCATCATTTCACAAACCCTAACCGTCCCAAAACGCTCTCAAACGATCTTAAACACTAAGGAAGGAGTTTTTGCTCTTCTTTTTCATAATCTAACCTATCTACAACATCTAAACAAGAATCCAAGGTGTGTTCATAATCCTAAACCTTTTTAAAAGCATTTTAATTCGTTTTCATCTAACCCTAATTGTCCAGATCTGTTCTAAGGGTGTTTTTATGATTAAAAACCTTTTAAACATCTTTCTAAATCAAAACATGATCATTTAACATAGGTTTTCATAATGAATAACATGTGTTAATTGTGTGTTATGTGGTGTTATGTGTTGTTCACTGATTTGCTGCTATATCTATGATAGAAACATGATATAGGATTGTTGTTAATGATTGGATTATGGTTGTCTAGGGTTAGGATTGGGTATATTGATATTTGGGGGTTTTATGGGAATTAATACTTGATGCATGAATATTGATGATCAATAGAATGAATAAGAAAGATCGGATAATCGACAAACTGAGTATTTTAAGCTAAACATGAATCGATTTCAAAAGTTTCCAAATTGGGTAAATAATCCATGCATGAAAGTGATGTTTCCATAATCTTTACCATTTTGGGAAAGGGCTGAAACGAACGTATTATCGGGGGAAATCGATGGGGTTTTGTAGGGATAAGTTATTCATGCTGGACTGCTGTGTTTGATGATGTTTCGGGTCGTTTTGAATGTGTTTGAAGCGTTTTTAGGAAAAATCATACAACATGGGCGAACCTGGCCTCCTTCGACCAGTCGATGGTGCGAAGGAGGGATCCAGGGTCGAACCTGGCTTTTTATAGGACGAATGTGATGAAATGGGCGAAGGAAGCATCAAACGGTCGAACGAGAGGTAAAAAGGTGCGAAGGAGACTTAAAACTGACTGGTTCGACCGTTCTGATGCAGAAATGAGATTTTTGATACAAACTAAGTGTTTTATGCTTGAACCTTGTGTGTAATCTATGTGTACTTGATTTGTTAGGGTAATGGGTCACCAACGGGATGTCGGGTCGGTCTAGTGTGTCGGTTAAACATTTAAACACGTTTTAAAACAACCTTGGTTACGATCTGGACAATCGGGGACTAGATAACCTTATGGTTATTAGTCGGAACACTTATGTGAACATTTTGATAGATCTCCGGTAGAGGGATTATCAAGGGCTAAACATCTTTACTTATATTTGAAGAACGCTACTTAAGGTGAGTTCACGGCCCCACTTTTACTGCTTTAACTTTTGGGGGAGAAAACATGCGCTAAACGGTTTTGGTAACATATGTCATACTATGGTTTTAACTTTATATTGCTATACGATCTTTTGGAAAGTCCCGGGGGAAACCATGAATGTGCGGGTTTGCACAACGGGGGAAATGTGGATAGATCTATTGGGCGTGACCTGCCCCACTCGTCGGCTTGGAGGGCCGGGCGGGTGCATATTGTCTCGAACAGGTACATTGGTATCATGCTGAACATACGGGCTGCTTAAACATGCTGAACATTGCTAAACGTGTCTAGTAATGGTTTCCAATCGTAGTAGTAATAAAACTACGCCTAGCTAGCGTACTTGGTAACATTGATATAGTATGGACATGGTAACGTTATAGTAACATTTTGAACAAACCTGTGAACTCACCAGCATTATATGTTGACATCTTTTTGACATGTTTTTCTCAGGTCGCTAAGGTAGCTACGAACGGAACTAGGCGCACGGGTCTGCATTGGCGTCTAGGTTTAGTGCACGTTTTGTAATCAGTGTCTTGGATACTTGGGAACACTGTTTTGTAGAGATTAAATTCTTTAAATGCTTCCGCTTATGAAATTTATGTTTTTGGGTTTACGTACTTCATATAGTGTCGTTTATAGTGATCGTTGACTTGGATCCTGGATTGTCATGCGCCTCGCGGTAAAACCCCGCAAGTGGTAATTTGAGGGTGTGACAGATTGGTATCAGAGCCAATGGTTATAGTGAACTAGGACTGCATGTAGAGTCTGGTCTATAGCCGAGTCGCACACACTAGACGGTCACATACTTTGGGTCTATTAGTGGGATATGTACTAACGTTGTCGGGGTGTCCTTACATCATCATCATGTTTCTCCGTTACATCATCCGCTTTTATTTGGGTCCTTACCTACTCTTGTTTTCTTCTTCTGGATTGAAGAAGGAAGGGCTACTTTGTTGGTTCTAGCACACACATGCCTTCTTACACTTACACCTATTGCCACATAGGCGACAATGTTCGGTGACTAGGGTCTAGATTAGGGGTACATCTGGAGGACCATGTAGAGCAGTTTATCATTTCGGGTGCACACGAAATAATAAACTGGAATGCATTAAAATCCCGATGGACTTCGAGTTTGGATGAATAGTCCTGAATTTGTCCCTAGGGTAACTCTTGTAAATTTCTAGTGGTTGACACTGGAAGTGAATCTGAATCCTTCGATTTCTTGATTTGTTAGATCATGTCTGGTGCTCGCGGTGGTGGACGTCGTGGTGGAGGCGGTGGCCGTGCTGGCGGCGGTGGTCGTGCCGGAGGCGGTGGTCGTGGGAACATCAACATGACCCAAGCTGAACTGAACAACTTGCTCCAGCAGCAAGTAAACATGGCTATGGCTAATTTCCAGGCCGGGATTAATGCCATGGGTGGTGAGTTGATTTCTGTCGACCTTGCCTCATTTTTGGGTTTCGTGTCCTTTCGTTTGTGTTTTACTCGTGTACCGTGTTTCAGGTGTTGGTGCCAATCCACCCCCACCTCAGTGCTCTTATAAGAAGTTTAGGGACTGTCAGCCCCATAACTTCGCTGGAACTGAGGGAGCGGTGGGACTGCTCCGATGGCTGGAGAAGGTGGAATCTGTGTTCGTCATGTGCAACTGTCCTGCTGGGGACCGAGTGAAGTATGCTACTGCGACATTTGAGGGGCCTGCATTGTCGTGGTGGAATGCTACTACTCAGAACGTGGGACTGGGAGAGGCTATTGCTATGCCTTGGACGGAGTTCGTGCAGCTTTTGAGAGGTGAGTATTGTCCGAGGGAGGAGATACAGAAGTTGGAACATGAGGTCTGGAGTTTCAAGATGGTT
This sequence comes from Ambrosia x helenae, assembly GCA_030844895.1. Classification (NCBI taxonomy): domain Eukaryota; kingdom Viridiplantae; phylum Streptophyta; class Magnoliopsida; order Asterales; family Asteraceae; genus Ambrosia; species Ambrosia x helenae. The sequence goes on along the minus strand of JAUTDX010000060.1, from coordinate 14,025 downwards.
GGGTCGGAGATTGAGGAGTACACTGTGAGGAGGAATGAGCTGGCGGTGTTGTGCCCTGATTTGCACACACCCGAGTACAGGAGGATCGAGCACTATGTGTCTGGACTAGTGCCCGAGATTGCTGGGTTGGTGGCTGCTGGGAATCTTCCCACCATTGCTGAAGTTGTCCGATCAGCTCATCGGATGACTAATCTGAAGGTGGCAGAAGGCGTTTTGCCACCCAAGGGTACTGCTGTGAAGGCTGCTGAGGGGAACAAGAGGAAGTGGGAGAGTGTGGGGAAGAGTGTGGTGCCAGCTCAGCCGGCAAAGAAGTTTGATACATCTGGGTCTTCTTCTGGGTCGAAGACGGGTGGGTATGTTGGGAAGCATCCCAAGTGTAACAAGTGTGGTTTTCATCACTCTGGGAGTTGTGATAGGGCTCGTTGTCATCGGTGCCATCAGTTGGGGCACCATGCTAAGGATTGCAAGGTGGCGCTCACCCCAACTCAGACTCCTGCGGCTGCTCCTGCTCCTGCTGCTCAGGGGACTCAGGGGAGGCAGGGGTGTTATAACTGTGGTGACACGGGGCATTTCAAGCGTGATTGTCCCAAACTGAAGCAGGGCGATAATGGGAGGGGCGGGAACGGTAATGGGAACAATGGCGGCGGAGGCAGGACTGCACGTGCTTTCGTCATTGGATCTGCAGAGGCTAGGCAGGATCCAGACACAGTTACCGGTACGTTCCTTCTTAATGATCGCTATGTTTCTGTTTTGTTTGATTCTGGTGCCGATAAGAGTTTCGTATCTTTGGATATTAGTCGATTGCTAGATATAGTACCCACACCTTTAGAGGCTAAGTACTTAATAGAATTGGCTGATGGTAAGAAAATCGAAGCGACACACACCCTTAGGGAATGTCGCTTGGAACTGTCGGGTTTGTCTTTCCCCATTGACCTTATGCCGGTACCTCTGGGTAGTTTTGATGTCGTGGTTGGCATGGATTGGTTATCATTGTATCGCGCGGAGATCGTTTGTTTTGACAAGGTTATTCGGATTCCTCTCCCTAATGGAGAGATTCTTTCTGTTCGTGGCGAGAAAAGCGGTGCTCCGCTGAGTATCATTTCTAGCATGAAGGCCCGTAAGTATCTTCGGAAGGGCTGTTCGGCCATTCTGGCACTTGTTAACGTTTCTACTGACGATGAGAAGAAGATCGAGGATATCCCGGTGGTTCGTGACTTCTCTGATGTGTTTCCTGATGATTTACCTGGTCTTCCTCCCCATCGTCAGGTTGAGTTTGGTATTGATCTCACTCCGGGCGCAGCTCCTATTGCCCGAGCTCCGTATCGTCTTGCACCTCCTGAGATGCAAGAGTTGTCCAGCCAGTTACAGGAACTCTTGGAAAAGGGTTTCATCCGACCGAGTTCTTCCCCGTGGGGAGCTCCTATCTTGTTTGTGAAGAAGAAGGACGGAAGTCTTCGTATGTGTATTGATTATCGTGAGCTGAACAAAGTGACCATCAAGAATCGTTATCCTCTTCCTCGCATTGATGATCTCTTTGACCAGCTTCAGGGCTCCAGCTACTATTCGAAGATTGATTTGCGGTCCGGTTATCACCAGTTGCGCGTCAGGGAAGCTGACATTCAGAAGACAGCCTTTCGCACTCGTTATGGCCATTTTGAGTTCTTGGTCATGCCTTTCGGTCTCACTAACGCACACGGCGGTGTTCATGGATTTGATGAACCGCGTTTGCAAGCCTTACCTTGATAAGTTCGTCATTGTGTTCATTGATGACATTCTGATCTATTCCAAGAACAAGGCAGATCATGAGGAACATCTGCGGTTGGTCTTGGAACTTTTGAGACAGGAGCAGTTGTATGCTAAGTTCTCGAAGTGTGATTTTTGGCTACGTGAAGTTCAATTCCTAGGACATGTCGTGAATGAACTGGGAATTCATGTCGATCCAGCTAAGATCGAGGCTATTAAAGACTGGGAAGCACCAAAGACGCCATCTGAGGTGCGGCAATTCCTAGGTCTTGCGGGTTATTATCGTCGCTTCATTGAGGGATTTTCGAAGATCGCTCAACCCCTCACTGCTCTTACCCAGAAGGACCGAAAGTTTGACTGGGATGAACCCCAAGAATCAGCATTTCAGATGCTGAAGCTTAAACTTTGTTCTGCACCTATCTTATCCCTTCCTGAGGGTACGGATGATTTCGTTGTGTACTGTGATGCTTCCATTCGTGGTCTCGGTTGCGTGTTGATGCAGCGCGGGAAGGTTATTGCTTATGCTTCTCGTCAACTCAAAGTTCATGAGAAGAACTACACTACTCATGACTTGGAACTGGGTGCAGTGGTCTTTGCGTTGAAAATCTGGAGACATTACTTGTACGGTACCAAGTGTGAAGTATATACCGATCACAAGAGTCTTCAGCATATTTTCGACCAGAAGGTGTTGAACATGCGGCAGCGTCGCTGGGTTGAACTCCTGAATGATTATGACTGTGCCATCAAGTATCATCCTGGCAAGGCGAACGTTGTGGCAGACGCCTTGAGCAGGAAGGAGTCTGTTAACCCTCGCCGTGTTCGAGCCTTACAGCTCACCATTCATTCGTCGTTGCCTGACCGAATCCGTTCTGCACAGTTGGAAGCCTTGAAGGAGGAAAACCTTAAGGCTGAAACGATGCACAGTGCTGACAAGCATCTTGAGCTCAGGATTGATGGCTTGCACTATTTTGCGGGACGTGTTTGGGTCCCATTGTTCGGGGGATTGCGCGAGCTTGTTCTGGATGAAGCTCACAAGTCCCGGTATTCTATTCACCCTGGCTCCGATAAGATGTATCAGGATTTGAAGATACTTTATTGGTGGCCGAACATGAAAGCTGATATAGCTTCTTATGTCAGCAAATGTTTGACTTGTGCTAAAGTCAAGGTGGAGTATCAGAGGCCGTCTGGTCTCCTGCAACAACCAGAGGTTCCGGAATGGAAGTGGGAACGAATCACGATGGATTTTGTCACCAAGCTGCCAAGGTCACCTAGTGGTTATGATATGATTTGGGTGATTGTTGACCGACTGACAAAATCGGCACGTTTTATACCTATTAAGGAAACCGATGGACTCGAGCGGTTGGCTCGACTTTACCTTAAGGAGGTGGTTGCTCGGCACGGGGTGCCTGTTTCTATTATCTCTGATCGTGATTCTCGTTTCGCTTCGCGTTTCTGGAAGGCTCTGCACAAGGCTTTGGGTACTCAGTTGGATATGAGTACGGCTTATCATCCGCAAACTGATGGACAGAGTGAGCGGACGATTCAAACTTTGGAAGACATGCTTCGGGCATGTGTCATCGATTTTGGCAAAAGTTGGGAGATCCACCTGCCATTAGTGGAGTTCTCCTACAACAACAGCTATCACTCTAGCATCAAGGCAGCTCAGTTCGAGGCTCTTTACGGACGGAAATGTTGATCACCACTTTGTTGGGCCGAGGTGGGCGAGAGCCAGCTCACTGGTCCGGAACTCGTGTACGAAACTTCGGAGAAAATCGTACAGATCCGTCAACGTTTGGCTGCTGCACGGGATCGTCAGAAGAGCTATGCCGATCGCCGTCGAAAACCTTTAGAGTTCCTGGTTGGGGACAAGGTACTTCTGAAAGTTTCACCATGGAAGGGCGTCATACGCTTTGGAAAGCGTGGCAAGCTTAACCCTCGTTATGTCGGACCGTTCGCAATCCTGGATCGGATTGGAGCGGTGGCATATAGACTTGACTTACCGGCGGAGCTCGGTAGTGTACACAACGTCTTCCATGTGTCTAACTTGAAGAAGTGTTTGGCTGATGAATCCCTCATTGTACCATTGGAAGAGATCAAGGTTGATGATCGTCTTCGCATTGTGGAGGAACCTGTCGAGATCCTCGACTACAAGATTCGTAGCCTTCGTCGGAGTAAAATCCGCATCGTTAAAGTCCGTTGGAACTCGAACCGTGGACCGGAGTTCACATGGGAACGGGAGGATCAGATGAAATCTAAGTATCCTCATCTCTTTCCGAAGCGCGCGTTTGAACCGAGGCATGTTACTGCTGAAGCGGAATGAATCTCGGGTCGAGATTCCTTTCAACGTGGGGATGATGTGACATCCGGTAAGTTTCTTTTCGTTCTGTTCTTTCGTTTCTTTCTTTTTGGGCTTTGCGCAATTTTCGGGACGAAAATTCTTTCAACGTGGGGATGATGTGACACCCGGCATGTTCGGCTTAAACATATTAGTAACATCTAAGTCTACCTTAGCGAGAAACGTTTATAAACAAACTTAACTGGGTTAGTTGAGTCGGGTCAAGTTAGGATTGTCCAGGGTACAATGATCTGGAGGATCATTGGGAGTCGTGTCTAGTAATACACTAGTACCGGGTTCCGTTGTTGGTGACGTTACATGAACTAATTAAGTATATGTGTAGATTATGGGTTGTATGGTGGATTATATACATAGATATGTTTATATGATGTGTAAATGATTATCTGTGCCTAAATGTGTTAAATATGGACTAAGGATGCATGCTTATGTGTTAGGATGTGTTAGAATGCGTTAAACACGACAAACTGGAAAACTAGTTAAAAAGGGGCTCTGGTTCGACCACTTCGAGTGGTCGAAGGAGAGGAAAAATGTCTGGTTCGACCCATGCAAATGGGCGAACCAGGGAAGTAGAATTTGAGGAATTTCCTTCGACCAAACAAGTCTCATTCGACCCTGTGAAAGGGGCGAAGGAGACTACATTCGACCAATGTGTTGGTGCGAAGGAAGACTAGTATAAATACCAACCTTTGTCATTTTTCATCATTTCACAAACCCTAACCGTCCCAAAACGCTCTCAAACGATCTTAAACACTAAGGAAGGAGTTTTTGCTCTTCTTTTTCATAATCTAACCTATCTACAACATCTAAACAAGAATCCAAGGTGTGTTCATAATCCTAAACCTTTTTAAAAGCATTTTAATTCGTTTTCATCTAACCCTAATTGTCCAGATCTGTTCTAAGGGTGTTTTTATGATTAAAAACCTTTTAAACATCTTTCTAAATCAAAACATGATCATTTAACATAGGTTTTCATAATGAATAACATGTGTTAATTGTGTGTTATGTGGTGTTATGTGTTGTTCACTGATTTGCTGCTATATCTATGATAGAAACATGATATAGGATTGTTGTTAATGATTGGATTATGGTTGTCTAGGGTTAGGATTGGGTATATTGATATTTGGGGGTTTTATGGGAATTAATACTTGATGCATGAATATTGATGATCAATAGAATGAATAAGAAAGATCGGATAATCGACAAACTGAGTATTTTAAGCTAAACATGAATCGATTTCAAAAGTTTCCAAATTGGGTAAATAATCCATGCATGAAAGTGATGTTTCCATAATCTTTACCATTTTGGGAAAGGGCTGAAACGAACGTATTATCGGGGGAAATCGATGGGGTTTTGTAGGGATAAGTTATTCATGCTGGACTGCTGTGTTTGATGATGTTTCGGGTCGTTTTGAATGTGTTTGAAGCGTTTTTAGGAAAAATCATACAACATGGGCGAACCTGGCCTCCTTCGACCAGTCGATGGTGCGAAGGAGGGATCCAGGGTCGAACCTGGCTTTTTATAGGACGAATGTGATGAAATGGGCGAAGGAAGCATCAAACGGTCGAACGAACGAGAGGTAAAAAGGTGCGAAGGAGACTTAAAACTGACTGGTTCGACCGTTCTGATGCAGAAATGAGATTTTTGATACAAACTAAGTGTTTTATGCTTGAACCTTGTGTGTAATCTATGTGTACTTGATTTGTTAGGGTAATGGGTCACCAACGGGATGTCGGGTCGGTCTAGTGTGTCGGTTAAACATTTAAACACGTTTTAAAACAACCTTGGTTACGATCTGGACAATCGGGGACTAGATAACCTTATGGTTATTAGTCGGAACACTTATGTGAACATTTTGATAGATCTCCGGTAGAGGGATTATCAAGGGCTAAACATCTTTACTTATATTTGAAGAACGCTACTTAAGGTGAGTTCACGGCCCCACTTTTACTGCTTTAACTTTTGGGGGAGAAAACATGCGCTAAACGGTTTTGGTAACATATGTCATACTATGGTTTTAACTTTATATTGCTATACGATCTTTTGGAAAGTCCCGGGGGAAACCATGAATGTGCGGGTTTGCACAACGGGGGAAATGTGGATAGATCTATTGGCGTGACCTGCCCCACTCGTCGGCTTGGAGGGCCGGGCGGGTGCATATTGTCTCGAACAGGTACATTGGTATCATGCTGAACATACGGGCTGCTTAAACATGCTGAACATTGCTAAACGTGTCTAGTAATGGTTTCCAATCGTAGTAGTAATAAAACTACGCCTAGCTAGCGTACTTGGTAACATTGATATAGTATGGACATGGTAACGTTATAGTAACATTTTGAACAAACCTGTGAACTCACCAGCATTATATGTTGACATCTTTTTGACATGTTTTTCCCTCAGGTCGCTAAGGTAGCTACGAACGGAACTAGGCGCACGGGTCTGCATTGGCGTCTAGGTTTAGTGCACGTTTTGTAATCAGTGTCTTGGATACTTGGGAACACTGTTTTTTAGAGATTAAATTCTTTAAATGCTTCCGCTTATGAAATTTTATGTTTTTTTGGGTTTACGTACTTCATATAGTGTCGTTTATAGTGATCGTTGACTTGGATCCTGGATTGTCATGCGCCTCGCGGTAAAACCCCGCAAGTGGTAATTTGAGGGTGTGACAGATTGGTATCAGAGCCAATGGTATAGTGAACTAGGACTGCATGTAGAGTCTGGTCTATAGCCGAGTCGCACACACTAGACGGTCACATACTTTGGGTCTATTAGTGGGATATGTACTAACGTTGTCGGGGTGTCCTTACATCATCATCATGTTTCTCCCCGTTACATCATCCGCTTTTATTTGGGTCCTTACCTACTCTTGTTTTCTTCTTCTGGATTGAAGAAGGAAGGGCTACTTTGTTGGTTCTAGCACACACATGCCTTCTTACACTTACACCTATTGCCACATAGGCGACAATGTTCGGTGACTAGGTCTAGATTAGGGGTACATCTGGAGGACCATGTAGAGCAGTTTTTCATTTCGGGTGCACACGAAATAATAAACTGGAATGCATTAAAATCCCGATGGACTTCGAGTTTGGATGAATAGTCCTGAATTTGTCCCTAGGGTAACTCTTGTAAATTTCTAGTGGTTGACACTGGAAGTGAATCTGAATCCTTCGATTTCTTGATTTGTTAGATCATGTCTGGTGCTCGCGGTGGTGGACGTCGTGGTGGAGGCGGTGGCCCGTGCTGGCGGCGGTGGTCGTGCCGGAGGCGGTGGTCGTGGGAACATCAACATGACCCAAGCTGAACTGAACAACTTGCTCCAGCAGCAAGTAAACATGGCTATGGCTAATTTCCAGGCCGGGATTAATGCCATGGGTGGTGAGTTGATTTCTGTCGACCTTGCCTCATTTTTGGGTTTCGTGTCCTTTCGTTTGTGTTTTACTCGTGTACCGTGTTTCAGGTGTTGGTGCCAATCCACCCCCACCTCAGTGCTCTTATAAGAAGTTTAGGGACTGTCAGCCCCATAACTTCGCTGGAACTGAGGGAGCGGTGGGACTGCTCCGATGCTGAAGAAGGTGGAATCTGTGTTCGTCCATGTGCAACTGTCCTGCTGGGGACCGAGTGAAGTATGCTACTGCGACATTTGAGGGGCCTGCATTGTCGTGGTGGAATGCTACTACTCAGAACGTGGGACTGGGAGAGGCTATTGCTATGCCTTGGACGGAGTTCGTGCAGCTTTTGAAGGTGAGTATTGTCCGAGGGAGGAGATACAGAAGTTGGAACATGAGGTCTGGAGTTTCAAGATGGTTGGGTCGGAGATTGAGGAGTACACTGTGAGGAGGAATGAGCTGGCGGTGTTGTGCCCTGATTTGCACACACCCGAGTACAGGAGGATCGAGCACTATGTGTCTGGACTAGTGCCCGAGATTGCTGGGTTGGTGGCTGCTGGGAATCTTCCCACCATTGCTGAAGTTGTCCGATCAGCTCATCGGATGACTAATCTGAAGGTGGCAGAAGGCGTTTTGCCACCCAAGGGTACTGCTGTGAAGGCTGCTGAGGGGAACAAGAGGAAGTGGGAGAGTGTGGGGAAGAGTGTGGTGCCAGCTCAGCCGGCAAAGAAGTTTGATACATCTGGGTCTTCTTCTGGGTCGAAGACGGGTGGGTATGTTGGGAAGCATCCCAAGTGTAACAAGTGTGGTTATCATCACTCTGGGAGTTGTGATAGGGCTCGTTGTCATCGGTGCCATCAGTTGGGGCACCATGCTAAGGATTGCAAGGTGGCGCTCCACCCCAACTCAGACTCCTGCGGCTGCTCCTGCTCCTGCTCAGGGGACTCAGGGGAGGCAAGGGTGTTATAACTGTGGTGACACGGGGCATTTCAAGCGTGATTGTCCCAAACTGAAGCAGGGCGATAATGGGAGGGGCGGGAACGGTAATGGGAACAATGGCGGCGGAGGCAGGACTGCACGTGCTTTCGTCATTGGATCTGCAGAGGCTAGGCAGGATCCAGACACAGTTACCGGTACGTTCCTTCTTAATGATCGCTATGTTTCTGTTTTGTTTGATTCTGGTGCCGATAAGAGTTTCGTATCTTTGGATATTAGTCGATTGCTAGATATAGTCCACCACACCTTTAGAGGCTAAGTACTTAATAGAATTGGCTGATGGTAAGAAAATCGAAGCGACACACACCCTTAGGGAATGTCGCTTGGAACTGTCGGGTTTGTCTTTCCCCATTGACCTTATGCCGGTACCTCTGGGTAGTTTTGATGTCGTGGTTGGCATGGATTGGTTATCATTGTATCGCGCGGAGATCGTTTGTTTTGACAAGGTTATTCGGATTCCTCTCCCTAATGGAGAGATTCTTACTGTTCGTGGCGAGAAAAGCGGTGCTCTCCGCTGAGTATCATTTCTAGCATGAAGGCCCGTAAGTATCTTCGGAAGGGCTGTTCGGCCATTCTGGCACTTGTTAACGTTTCTACTGACGATGAGAAGAAGATCGAGGATATCCCGTGGTTCGTGACTTCTCTGATGTGTTTCCTGATGATTTACCTGGTCTTCCTCCCCATCGTCAGGTTGAGTTTGGTATTGATCTCACTCCGGGCGCAGCTCCTATTGCCCGAGCTCCGTATCGTCTTGCACCTCCTGAGATGCAAGAGTTGTCCAGCCAGTTACAGGAACTCTTGGAAAAGGGTTTCATCCGACCGAGTTCTTCCCCGTGGGGAGCTCCTATCTTGTTTGTGAAGAAGAAGGACGGAAGTCTTCGTATGTGTATTGATTATCGTGAGCTGAACAAAGTGACCATCAAGAATCGTTATCCTCTTCCTCGCATTGATGATCTCTTTGACCAGCTTCAGGGCTCCAGCTACTATTCGAAGATTGATTTGCGGTCCCGTTATCACCAGTTGCGCGTCAGGGAAGCTGACATTCAGAAGACAGCCTTTCGCACTCGTTATGGCCATTTTGAGTTCTTGGTCATGCCTTTCGGTCTCACTAACGCACCGGCGGTGTTCATGGATTTGATGAACCGCGTTTGCAAGCCTTACCTTGATAAGTTCGTCATTGTGTTCATTGATGACATTCTGATCTATTCCAAGAACAAGGCAGATCATGAGGAACATCTGCGGTTGGTCTTGGAACTTTTGAGACAGGAGCAGTTGTATGCTAAGTTCTCGAAGTGTGATTTTTGGCTACGTGAAGTTCAATTCCTAGGACATGTCGTGAAGAACTGGGAATTCATGTCGATCCAGCTAAGATCGAGGCTATTAAAGAACTGGGAAGCACCAAAGACGCCATCTGAGGTGCGGCAATTCCTAGGTCTTGCGGGTTATTATCGTCGCTTCATTGAGGGATTTTCGAAGATCGCTCAACCCCTCACTGCTCTTACCCAGAAAGGACCGAAAGTTTGACTGGGATGAACCCCAAGAATCAGCATTTCAGATACTGAAGCTTAAACTTTGTTCTGCACCTATCTTATCCCTTCCTGAGGGTACGGATGATTTCGTTGTGTACTGTGATGCTTCCATTCGTGGTCTCGGTTGCGTTTGATGCAGCGCTGGAAGGTTATTGCTTATGCTTCTCGTCAACTCAAAGTCATGAGAAGAGAACTACACCTACTCATGACTTGGAAACTGGGGTGCAGTGGTCTTTGCGTTGAAAATCTGGAGACATTACTTGTACGGTACCAAGTGTGAAGTATATACCGACACAAGAGTCTTCAGCATATTTTCGACCAGAAGGTGTTGAACATGCGGCAGCGTCGCTGGGTTGAACTCCTGAATGATTATGACTGTGCCATCAAGTATCATCCTGGCAAGGCGAACGTTGTGGCAGGACGCCTTGAGCAGAAGGAGTCTGTTAACCCTCGCCGTGTTCGAGCCTTACAGCTCACCATTCCTCATTCGTCGTTGCCTGACCGAAAATCGTCTGCACAGTTGGAAGCCTTGAAGGAGGAAAACCCTAAGGCTGAAACGATGCACAGTGCTGACAAGCATCTTGAGCTCAGGATTGATGGCTTGCACACTATTTTGCGGGACGTGTTTGGGTCCCATTGTTCGGGGGATTGCGCGAGCTTGTTTCTGGATGAAGCTCACAAGTCCCGGTATATCTATTCACCCTGGCTCCGATAAGATGTATCAGGATTTGAAAATACTTTATTGGTGGCCGAACATGAAAGCTGATATAGCTTCTTATGTCAGCAAATGTTTGACTTGTGCTAAAGTCAAGTGGATATCAGAGGCCGTCTGGTTCTCCTGCAACAACCAGAGTTCCCGGAATGGAAGTGGGAACGAATCACGATGGAATTTTGTCACCAAGCTGCCAAGGTCACCTAGTGGTTATGATATGATTTGGGTGATTGTTGACCGACTGACAAAATCGGCACGTTTTTACCTATTAAGGAAAACCGATGGACTCGAGCTTTGGGCTCGACTTTTACCTTAAGGAGGTGGTTGGCTCGGCACGGGGTTGCCTTTTTCTATTATCTCTGATCGTGATTCCTCGTTTCGCTTCGCGCGTTTCGGGAAGGCTCTGCACAAGGCTTTGGTACTCAGTTGGATATGAGTACTGCTTTATCAATCCGCAGACTGATGGACAGAGTGAGCGGAAACGATTCAAACTTTGGAAGACATGCTTCGGGCATGTGTCATCGATTTTTGGCAAAAGTTGGGAGATCCACCTGCCATTAGTGGAGTTCTCCTACAACAACACATAATCACTCTAGCATCAAGGCAGCTCGGTTCGAGGCTCTTTACGGACGGAAATGTTGATCACCACTTTGTGTTGGGCCGAGGTGGGCGAGAGCCAGCTCACTGGTCCGGAACTCGTGTACGAAACTTCGGGAGAAAATCGTACAGATCCGTCAACGTTTGGCTGCTGCACGGGTCGTCAGAAGAGCATGCCGATCGCCGTCGAAAACCTTTAGAGTTCCTGGTTGGGGACAAGGTACTTCTGAAAGTTTCACCATGGAAGGGCGTCATACGCTTTGGAAAGCGTGGCAAGCTTAACCCTCGTTATGTCGGACCGTTCGCAATCCTGGATCGGATTGGAGCGGTGGCATATAGACTTGACTTACCGGCGGAGCTCGGTAGTGTACACAACCGTCTTCCATGTGTCTAACTTGAAGAAGTGTTTTGGCTGATGAATCCCTCATTGTACCATTGGAAGAGATCAAGGTTGATGATCGTCTTCGCATTGTGGAGGAACCTGTCGAGATCCCGACTACAAAGATTCGAGAGCTACCTTCGTCGGAGTAAAATCCGCATCGTTAAAGTCCGTTGGAACTCGAACCGTGGACCGGAGTTCACATGGGAACGGGAGGATCAGATGAAATCTAAGTATCCTCATCTCTTTCCCGAAGCGCGCGTTTGAACCGAGGCATGTTACTGCTGAAGCGGAATGAATCTCGGGTCGAGATTTCCTTTCAAGTGGGGATGATGTGACATCCGGTAAGTTTCTTTCGTCCTTTTGTTCTGTTCTTTCGTTTCTTTCTTTTTGGGCTTTGCGCAATTTTCGGGACGAAAATTCTTTCAACGTGGGAATGATGTGACACCCGCATGTTCGGCTTAAACATTAGTAACATCTAAGTTACCTTAGCGAGAAACGTTTATAAACAAACTTAACTGGCCTAGTTATGAGTCGGGTCAAGTTAGGATTGTCCAGGGTACAATGATCTGGAGGATCATTGGGGAGTCGTGTCTAGTAATACACTAGTACCGGGTTCCGTTGTTGGTGACGTTACATGAACTAATTAAGTATATGTGTAGATTATGGTTTGTATGGTGGATTATATAACATAGATATGTTTATATGATGTGTAAATGATTATCTGTGCCTAAAATGTGTTAAATAAGGACTAAGGATGCATGCTTATGTGTTAGGATGTGTTAGAATGCGTTAAACCACGACAAACTGGAAAACTAGTTAAAAAGGGGCTCTGGTTCGACACCACTTCGAGTGGTCGAAGGAGAGGAAAAATGTCTGGTTCGACCCATGCAAATGGGCGAACCAGGGAAGTAGAATTTGAGGAATTTCCTTCGACCAAACAAGTCTCATTCGACCCTGTGAAAGGGGCGAAGGAGACTACATTCGACCAATGTGTTGGTGCGAAGGAAGACTAGTATAAAATACCAACCATTTGTCATTTTTTCATCATTTCACAAACCCAACCGTCCCAAAACGCTCTCAAACGATCTTAAACACTAAGGAAGGAGTTTTTTGCTCTTCTTTTTTTTCATAATCTAACCTATCTACAACATCTAAAAAAAAGAATCCAAGGTGTGTTCATAATCCTAAACCTTTTTAAAAGCATTTTAATTTCGTTTTCATCTAACCCCTAATTGTCCAGATCTGTTCTAAGGGTGTTTTTATGTGATTAAAAACCTTTTAAACATCTTTCTAAATCAAAACATGATCATTTAACATAGGTTTTTCATAATGAATAACATGTGTTAATTGTGTGTTATGTGGTGTTATGTGTTGTTCACTGATTTGCTGCTATATCTATGATAGAAACATGATATAGGATTGTTGTTATGATTGGGATTATGGTTGTCTAGGGTTAGGATTGGGTATATTGATATTTGGGGGTTTTATGGGAATTAATACTTGATGCATGAATATTGATGATCAATAGAATGAATAAAGAAAGATCGGATAATCGACACAAACTGAGTATTTTAAGCTAAACATGAATCGATTTCAAAAGTTTCCAAATTGGGTAAATAATCCATGCATGAAAAGTGATGTTTCCATAATCTTTACCATTTTGGGAAAGGGCTGAAACGAACGTATTATCGGGGGAAATCGATGGGGTTTTGTAGGGATAAGTTATTCATGCTGGACTGCTGTGTTTGATGATGTTTCGGGTCGTTAGTTGAATGTGTTTGAAGCGTTTTTAGGAAAAATCATACAACATGGGCCGAACCTGGCCTCCTTCGACCAGTCGATGGTGCGAAGGAGGGATCCAGGGTCGAACCTGGCTTTTATAGGACGAATGTGATGAAATGGGCGAAGGAAGCATCAAACGGTCGAACGAGAGGTAAAAAGGTGCAAGGAGATAAAAAGGTGCGAAGGAGACTTAAAACTGACTGGTTCGACCGTTCTGATGCAGAAATGAGATTTTTGATACAAACTAAGTGTTTTATGCTTGAACCTTGTGTGTAATCTATGTGTACTTGATTTGTTAGGGTAAATGGGTCACCAACGGGATGTCGGGTCGGTCTAGTGTGTCGGTTAAACATTTAACCACGTTTTAAAACAACCTTGGTTACGATCTGGACAATCGGGGACTAGATAACCTTATGGTTATTAGTCGGAACACTTATGTGAACAATTTGATAGATCTCCGGTAGAGGGATTATCAAGGGCTAAACATCTTTACTTATATTTGAAGAAACGCTACTTAAGGAGAGTTCACGGCCCCACTTTTACTT